>JASANV010001586.1:0-277978 GCA_030849715.1 Trypanosoma mega | reverse complement strand
CACCATTCGGATCAACACCCGTGAATTGCTGCTGAGAAAGGGAACCTCTGCTAACCCATTGAACATTTTCACTCCACGTGTCGCTACTGCTTTGTTCAATATCTTCACCATGCCAACTGAATGACATAGTAAAAAAATAAATGAACTAAATGGAGAAATCTACTTCAAAAAGGTAACCAAAAAATTGGTCTTACTTCACTCAAAAAAATCTGTGAAAATTTAATCTCTCCTCTTTGCAGGAATCCCCTCCCACATAAAAAAAAAAAATGGCGCTAATAGAAAAAGTGGAAAAGAAAATAATAAACGCAAATAGCGGCACCAAAAAAATAAACAAAAAAATGTTTTCGCTCTAACACACCAATTTATTCGGACAATAAGCACAATGCGAAACAAAAAGGCTCAACAGTATTTGCAGAGCTTCGACAATAAATAATGTTGGGTATATCATTTTGTTCCGGCATCAGTCACAATAAGCGACTAACACTTAAAAAAAAAAAGAGAAAAGTCAAATATTACACTACTAAAAGAAAATCCATTAAAAAAAACAAATTTATTCTTATTAACTATCGGCTACCACTTTCTCAGGCATTTACAACTCCATGCTCCTAAAGTCAATTGATTCCTTTTTTGTCACCCCACTCGCAAAAAAACTACGTTACGCTAAAATGCTCTCAACGTTGCGTAAACACAGAGAAAACAAAAATACATTTTAAGCAACAAACATATGTCCCGATGCACATAAACTTTTAACTAAATAAAAAATAAATAAAAAAGATCAAGGAAAACAATTCAAAATTGCAAATAAGACACGTTAAAAATACAAAAATATTTATTTTTGTCCTACAGGTCCCCCTATTCCTAGCAGCATCCGACGCAGCATGCGCAGCAGCGCCTCTCCTCGCATGCGCGCTCCGCCTCCTCCCGCTCCCGCTCGCGCTCCGCCTCTTCGCTGATGCGGAGGAACACCTGTTCAATCGACGTCAGCGAGACGTGGTAGTCGGAGAAGCCCATCGCCGCCTGACTCCGCTCGAGCACATCAAACGCCTTCGACAGTTTCGTACTCCGCGGCAACGCAAAGGTGAGTCGGTTCGACCGTCGCTCCTGAAGGACGGAGTCGGGAAACCGGTCCTCAAAGAACGCCATCGCGGCGTCAATGGAGACGCTGTCCGAGTTCCGCACACGCACCGTAACCTCAAAGCCGCTTCCGTGATAATCACATCAACAGAAAGTAAGAGTATCAGGTGTCATTGTAAAACGTTTCCCATGGCGATCCCATCTTAATCTTGCTCCACCATCATTATCTACATCACTTTCAAACACTCCATGATCAGCGCGGCCGTCTGGACCGCCCTTGTAGTTTGCCTGTTCATCAGAGAAAAACCAACGATAAGGCTCAATGATAAAGAAGAATGGGGATTTCGGCGTTCCCCAATCCTTCGGCATGACAGCATCAAAGTACAGCATAAGTACATTGTACAAAAAAAAGTCAACCGTCATGAAAATCAGCGCAACTGCCATTGTCGGCTTATCATGAGGGCTATTGAATTGATTACTAAAACCACCCGCAAGCTCGTGCTGCAGCACGGCTATCATAAGAACGGAAAACGCGGTCGGAGATAGAATACAAAAAGCAGCAATGATCCCTGCGCTACCGTTTGTCATCGCGTAAACGGGAATGGCACACACAAAGTAGATCAGTGGAGCCAGCAGGGATGCGAGACGAGCCTTGTTGAAGAATGTGGCAACAAGACCGGAAAGCGGTATCGTTGTCAAGGCGAAGAAGTAAAAAAAGAAGAAAACAATAAATGGGTCACTCTTTAGCAGGTAGCTCGCCCGCATAAATACGACGCTAACAACGCATATGAAAGCGTATATTGCCATGTAAGAGACATACCAAGAGAAGTAGATAGGGACAGAATGGAGTCCCATAATCTGCACCGCCTCACGTATGCGGGTTTCTTTCTCCAGCACAATTTTTTTTGTCAGCTGTGAAAATGGGTACAAGAAGGCGAGGACAAACATAAACGGTAGTAATGGGCCTGTGTTGGCCAGAATAGGAATATCCGTGTATTGGGTGTACCCAAATGGAACAAAATAATGCGCAGTTGGCATCGTAGTAATTGAACTATTGCCGACAATGTACTGCAAATAAAACTCCGAAACGAGCTGCTGAATGGACAAGAAACCAGAGATACCATAAAGTTCTGCCCGGCCAGACCGATATCCACCCATGTATATTGTATCTACAGAGGTAGACAAAGTTGGAAGAGAGGTACCATTAACGTGAATAGTAACATCAAAATTTTCTCTTGTGTACGACTTGACCTCGAGAATGGCCCAATTATGCTTTGTGGAAAGCACAAGCTTGCGAACAGCACCGAATGAAGTGTATGTACCATTGTAAACGTAGTTAAAATACCTGGAGCGATATTGAAAATACTGGACAAGACCTTCCAAGTTGTAGCCAACAAAGTATAGTTGACCATAGCAACGTATAGCGCTATCTCGAGTACTTGGTAGTACACCAGAGGTAAGCAGACTGAAGAGAGGACCTTCTTGTGGTAATTTAGCTGCAAGCCACTGATACATGATCACATCGTCCAAGCTTGGAAAGCGCCAGATGTTGGCATCCATACTGTATATCCAGGCTCGTGAGGGGCCAGCAGAACCAAAAGAAGTTGCGTAGCACAGACCCTTCACGGGTATTTCAGACTCATCGCCCTCACACGTTACGTTTTGATTCAACATGGCGCAGGGAAGAAGGCCTGGTATGGGCTCTGTACCGTTGTAACATGTGAACAAGCTGTACCGATCTACGTTACTGGCAAAGTCCATATCAGAATAATTCACGTATTGGGTCTCAGGGTAACTATTAGTGCCCCAAACAGACCACAAGATGACAGTGATAATAATGAAAAAAATTGGAATGAAGAGTTCAAGAAGCACAGCACATTTGCGCCTAAACATCTGACGAAAAACCCGCTCAGACACGGCGAGAAATTGTCCCCAAAATGTTCCTTTTCGGAGATGTGCGTCATTGGGGAGCGATGCATTATCAACAAAAAAGTCGTCATGTGGGGCGGAACGCGACCGTAGTGAGTTGGTGTACGAATAACGGCTAATAGTATCCAGATCCTCTGAGGAAGAACTGGAATTGAGTGTCACCCCACGAGGCATCAGCACTTCCCAGAGAGAAAGAGTTCGTCACCACACTCTTGCTGTTGATTTTATGCGTCTTTGTTTGCTGTGGATGCTTTTCACAATATTCGTTCGCCTTGCCTGGTTCCTTGAGACCACGTCACCCTTTCTACCAGTGGGAACAGGCTTTTACTTCCCGATTGCAATAATGTTCTAGATGGCCGGGAACAGCAACGACAAAGAAGAACAAATAAAAGATAAGAAAAGAAAAAGAAAAAAAAACGCATTTAAATCAAGTGACAGAGCACGGCAGGCAAAAGGAACCATATACATGTGTGTGTGTATTTAAATGCAATAAACACACGCAAAGAAGAAACGAAACAGTGCGAGGAAAAGGCAAAGAAATGCGGATACATGATGTAAACAGACAGCACAATCAATTTTAGGTGCGCGATCAGTCAGTGAGCAGCCGCGTGACGCTTCGAAGAATATCAAAAAAAAGGGAAAAAGGTAAGGTATGCACAAAATACATATGTAATTAATCAAGTCGCGCGCCATTTCTACAACCGCTCTCTTTACTTGATTTTTTTTCATTGCTTCCTTACAAGAATACAAATTTTTTACACCATTGCACTCTGTTCGCATCGTGGTAATTCCACTACGAAAAATATTCTCATTACTAATAATTTTGTCGAGCGCCAGCTCCACTCCGCTTCATTAGCGTGAGGTCACATTTTCACCTTCTGGTAACAAACGGTAAGAAGGGAAAATAGCAAAAGAATAAAAACATCAAGCCTTTCGGGTGTTTATCGTTATCCACATGAACTACTGCAAAGAGAGTTCCATAAAAATAGAGACATATATACATATATATATATATATATATATATTAAGACAAAACAAAGAAAAAGAAAATACAGCGTGCTTCTCGTCAAAGACACATAAAAACAGTAGAAAGGAAACACCCATCACACATTTTACTCACATTATCAGCACGTGAAACATTCTCAGGAAAGTATAATCATATGCAGCTGCTTTAAACATAAAAAAAAAAGTAAACAGCAGCAACAACAAAAAAAAAAGATGTGCACTTAATATGCTTTCCTTGTTGAAAAACAAACTAGCAGCACCACTTTAACCGTTAAACAAACAAATATATAAAACGGACATATATATATACATATATATATATATATCTGTAAATACATACATCACAATTTGTGAAAAGAGAAGGTTTTTGAACAACTTGCGTTAATATTGTTATCTTTTGCTCCCCTCACTAATGCGCAGAAACACTTGCTCAATAGAGGTCTGTGAAACACTGTAGTCTGTAATACCAATTGCAACCTTATACTCTTGAAGAATACGAAACGCCTCGCTCAGAGACGCGTCTTTCGGTAAAGCATACACAAATCTCTGCCCTTTAAACTCATTTAGCACTGCACCAGGAAAGATATCTGCAACAAAGTGCTCAACAGAGGCACGAAGATCCGGGGAGGCAATACGTAAGCTCATTTCGTAGCCACTTCCAAACTTGTTCTTCAAGTGCACCTTATCCCCAATACAATGCAGTCTGCCGTCCACCATGATGGCCACAACATCCGCCAGCGCCTCCACCTCCTCCAAGTGGTGCGTCGTCAGCACAACGGAGCAGTATGTGGCAGCTATCTGAATTGTTGTCCACAAAGCACGCCGCGCAACGGGATCCATACCAGCGGACGGCTCATCAAGGAAGACAACGCACGGCCCACCAACAAGAGACATGGCCACACTCAGCTTGCGTCGGTTACCACCACTCAGTTCGGAGGATAAGGTGCTGCGGTACCTTGTAATACCGCAGAGCGAAAGGAGGCATTCAACAATCTCACCCTGCTGGTCACCCTTGATTCCACGCACAGAGCAGTAGAGGTGGAGGTGCTCTTCAACGGTTAATAAATCCAGGGTACCATCAAACTGCGGGCAATAGCCGATGCAAGTAAGCGCACTCTTGGCATCATAAACAACATCATACCCACAAACAGTGGCTATTCCACTAGATGGAAGAAATTGCTGTGACAGTATGGACATAGTAGTCGTTTTGCCAGCGCCATTTGTTCCCAGAAAGCCAAACACCTCACCTGGCATGATACTAAAGGTAACGTTTCTTACTGCCACTTTGCCATTAGGAAACTCTTTGCGCAGGTTCAGCACTGTCAAAACACCGTCATCATCATCATTTTCAAACGACTCATAAACAGCTTCTCGTTCGTCCTCAACATCAGAATCTTCCTTGTGCAAAAAGTCGTTGCTGTCCGGTACAGAATTTTCACTATATTGTCTTCGTTCCGACCACGAACGGCGCCTCGGATGATCAATAAAAAGCAAAAGGAGCACAAAAACAGGAAATTCACATGCAAGGTACAAAATGGCCCACCCCGCAACATCCCCATCAAGTGCGGACTTCGCCTGCCCTGAATTCTTTAGCTGGTCAAGATTTCGAAGATTAATAAGCGCCTCACCAATGCAATATGTCGGAATTAGGCGAAACGGCCAGCGAAGGTTATTAGAGGTTGTTCGGGTCTTTTCAAGAAGAGACAAAACAAAGACAACCATAACAAGAAGAAAACCAGTGACGAAACTCACCGCCATAACAACGGTCTGTGCCGTGGAGTGTTCATTGAACGCAAAACTTATGACGTACGCAGCAGCTGTACTGCAAAGACCATAGACAACAAAAAGAAGAAAAAGAGTCCCGACGGTGTCAGAGCCCACATACTCCTTCCGTTGAAATATGGCAAATATAGTCACAACAAGTAGCGTAGAAACAACGTAGGCCGCAAAGTCAAAAATGAAATTCGTTAGCCAATAAATAGTGAAACGGAGTCCGCAAATTCGCTGCAGATGAAGAGCGCCACACTCTCGCTCCTTCACCACCCATGCAACCGGATTAGAGGGGAGGAAAGTAAATGGAATCATAATGATGGCGCCGCTCATGATTTGGGTAATAGGTGACCCCGGAAGAGTGACGCTCTCTGGCATGAGTCCCACCCCCCAAGATATGTTTCCGATCCCCGCAATGTTTTCCAAAATCAACTGATATACCATCCACATGCTAACAGCGATTTGGTGCGGAGACGAGGAGTTGTACATCATGATAACAGGGTTGCGAGCGCCAGTTACAGCAAAAAGATCACGATCAATACAAGAAACAGACGCGTATCGCGGAATAGTATGAGAATAATAAGTGTCGATGGCATAGTCTCCCAACTCCTCTGCATTCGGTAGATGTGTTTCGTTCAACACAACAGACCTCACGGATGTGTTAGGTTTCCACAAATATTGGCACTGAGCCAGATCGACAAGTGACTCCCCCGCATACATATCGAAGTTCAGTGAGAGTGCCCGGCCATCAGAGTATCGAATAAGGCCAAGAAGCATCGCCACCAATACGCATAACACCGGGCAAACAATTTGAAAGCACTGCATTCGACGGTCTCGCACAGCATTCAGCCAACGCTTCTTCAGCATAGCACGAAACTGACACATTCCTGGCGAGTCGGTGCAACGGCAATTCCACAGCAGTGAGTAGTCTTCCTGCGTTTCGGAGTTGTCCGAAAGAGCGTTTGAGACTCGAAGGAACACCTCCTCTAGTGTTGTGGCAGACAGAGTATAGCCACGAACACCAGTATTCTCATTCGTCTCAATCGCTTCTAGCATCCTTGGAAAACTCGCCGCCTCGCTTTGAGGGAGTCGAAATGATATTTCACCACCATTATAACCAATCATCTCTGCCCCGGGAACACATTCACAGACCAAATATTTTACTAGCGCATAGTTTCCTGCAGGATGCATGGCGATCGTAAGACTATACCCCAGACCTAGGTGCGACTTGAGGAACATACTACTACCTGAACACTGTAACCGACCTTGACTCATAATACCAATGCGATGGCCCAGCAGATCAGCCTCGTCCATGTAGTGCGTTGTCAGTAGGATTGTGTGGTGCTCCGACATGCGACGCAGAAGCTCCCAGGTGTAGCGTCGCGCACCAACGTCCATGCCGGCGGTGGGCTCATCTAGAAACACAAGACGACTCTGTCCAACAAAGGCAATACTCACGGAGAGCTTCCGCTTCTGCCCGCCAGAAAGAGCCTTGGCGGCGTAATCCATCTTCTCCATGAGATCCGTTTCGGTCAACATTCGCTGCACCGCCTCCTCCAATTCCGCCCCTTTGAAGCCTTTAATTTTCCCAAAGAACTCCAAGTGTTCACGGCACGTCAGCTCCGGCCACAGAATATTGTGTTGCGGACAGAACCCAATCTGTTGACGGACCTTGGAAAGCTCCCGACGAACAGATGTGCCGTACACATAACAGTCACCCTCGTCGGGCTCAAGCATACCCGTCATCATATTCAGCGTGGTGGATTTGCCTGCACCGTTGTGGCCAAGCAGTACGGAGATGTCACTAACCTTCATGTTCCAATAAAGACTATCTACGGCTGTAAAATTATGTCCCCCGTGTGCGAATTCCTTTCGAAGGCCGCAAACCACTACTGCGTTTTCCATCTCATCGTCTGAATCCTCGAACACACCGTCCATTTCCCGACCATCCAGTCCTCCCTCATACATGGCCTCTTTCCCGGAAAGGCTATTGTAGACATCAAGGATAAAGAAAAGGGGATGCTTCGGGGTACCCCAATCCTTCGGCAGGACAGCATCGAAATAAAGCATCAGGAGATAATACAGGAAAAAGTCAACAACCATCATAGCAAATATCACCATAGCTGTGGGATTGTAGGCCTTGTTATTCATGTCACCTGGACCAAAACCACGGGACGTTTCTACTGACAACAAGCGCTCCATTAACGCTGTAAAGGCGGAGGGTGACAGTAGCGAGAAAACTGTCACCACAGCCCCCTCTGCTCCAGCAGTAGCAAAATTAGGCACTGTCAAAATAAAATAAATGATAGGTGAAAGTAATGAAGCCAGGCGAGCCTTGCTGAAAAATGCGGCGAGCAGACCCGCAAGAGGAATCGTTGTCAAAGAAAATACAAAGAAGAACAGGAAAAGCAGAAAGGGATTGCTCCTCGTCACGTACGTGAGTTTGAGAATAATGCACATGGCAACGCACACAACAATATCCACAGCGACGGACATAACAAGCCAGGAGACGTAGAGCACAGAGTCCCGCATACCCATAATAAGCATTGCTTCCCGAAGACGCGTTTCCTTTTCTAGCACAATCCGTTTAGTCCGGATGGAAACAGAATAGAGGAAGGCCAGTGTGTAAATAAGTGGAAGCAAATCACGAGCGTACATAAGTAGAGGTGTTTGCGAATAAGCAGGGAAAGCCAGCGAAGCGACATAGGCTGTCAACTGGAGATCGGCAGTCGGGTAAAATGTCGTCATAAAGTAGTCTGAAATAAGTTTTTGCAAAGTCAAATAGCCGGATATAACATACATTTCTGCGCGGTCAAACTGAAAGCCTCCAGGAAACGCCAGAGGAACAGCAGCATTGAGTTTAGGTAAGGCAGAAGAATTGAGGTGAATAGTGACGTCCAAGGCGCCAGATTCAAAATGGGTAATCTGCACAACACCCCAGTTAAGCGCATTCTTCGCAAGAACCTCGTTCGCCTTATCCATTGTCGCAAAGGTGCCCCCATAAACATGTTTAAAGTAGTTGGAAGTTGCGTTCATATGACTCACAAGACCCCCTACGATGCCTGCGTCACCGACAAAGTAAAGGCTCCCTGAGCATTGAATAGACGAAAGGCGCGTGTTTGGCAGCAGCCCGTTCGCTCCGCCATTTTTCCTACGAGACTTGCGTGCGAGCCATTGGTGAAGAATAATCGTGTCAAGTGGTGGAACAATACCCAAATGTCCCACATATGAATTCACAAAAATACCTACCATACCTACTGGTCCGTTAGCCATCTTGTCTACACAAATGCCTTTGTAAGGCAACGTACTCTCATCACCATCGCAATCGTATTCAACGTTGGGAAGACAACCAGCGAGACCTGGGGTATTGTTGTCCTTCGAGCAGACAAAATATCTGTACAGCGTTGGATCAACACCGTTTGGAAGATTTTTATAGTTTATGTAATTCGTCTCTTTAATTTTATCTGTCCCCCAAAGGGACCAGAGAATCACAGTAATAAGTATGAAGATAAGAGGAACAAAAATTTCCAGTGCAAGCTCAGCCTTTTTCCGCAATGCTTGTCTTGAAATGCGCTCCAAAACAGCAAGACATTGATCAAAAAAACTTGTTGGTTTCACATCGTATGATGAGAAATTATCCCTTGGTTCTGTGTTTACACAAAAATCGTGGGGCATTAGATCCACCTGCCGTCGCATTAATGGCGTTTGTTTAGTTCGTTTTCGGCGGCGTTCATCTCTCCATCGTACACGTTCATTTGTTCCATACGCATTGCCCGTGCTCATACGCCGAGGTTTTTCATCATTGTCATTAGCACCATTCGGATCAACACCCGTGAATTGCTGCTGAGAAAGGGAACCTCTGCTAACCCATTGAACATTTTCACTCCACTCATCATTGGGGCAATACGTATTACACTCATTAAACCAACCCTCGGACATCGTGACAGAGGGAAAGCAACGAAAAGAAATGATGATCTTTTTCTTTTAGGGATGGGAATTTTAATACTTTTCGTTTTATGCTATCTGAAAAAAAAAAAACAGAAAGTAAGAAGGAATCCTTTAAAATTTGAACAGCAAGTAAATTTAATGCTTTAAAATAGAATATTTCCACATAATGTCTTTTTACAAGTGTATTCATTTGAGTTTTTTTTTCAAGGTCAGAGGTAATTTCGTTTTCTTCTAGTTTTGCTTTCTCTTAGTCCCATTACAAAAAATAAAAAGTTCTCAATGAAGCAGGGCGAAGAAGCAACTAAAATATTTGAACCATTTCTTTTCCTTTTCTATTCCGGTTTGTCAAGAATTCTCTGTACGCACGTTCCCACAAAGCAGCTCATAGGCACAAACATGGCGTACGGCCGCAAAATAACATTAATGTGAACTGAAGAAATAAAAGCGAAAGTTTCCTTTACTTTTTTCTGCGTAAGAGAGAGAGAAAGAGAGTGAGTGAGTGTGAGCGTGGTGAATTAAAGGAATAGAAAAAAAAAGAATTCAGATAACTTTCTCCTGTACGACTCATTACGAAACAAGGATACCTATACTTCAAAATATCCAATGTTCAATATTGAAAATAACGCATTACTTAAATACAATAAAAAGATATCGAAAAAAAAAAAGAGAGAGAAGGGAGGATCACAGGAAACTTAAAGAAAATGAAGAAAAAAAAGGTAAAAAAAAAGTAAAAGAAAATGAAGAAAAAAAAATTGTGCTTTCTTTTGGTTATCCTTTACAAACGGTTATTTTAGAACACACCTGTGGTATCAGCATTATCGCTTTAACGTCAAAAGCAAAAAATCCACTACTTCATTGTTGACACCATCCTTTTTGAATATTCAAAATGCGCAAAATAAATTTGAAAAAAAGCATTATTTTCATTTTTTGCTTCAGAAATAGTAAAAAAAAGAAGAAGAATGATGCGTTCGAACTCTTTTAGTTTTTCACTTATTCCTAGGAATAAGATTAGATTTGCTTTTTTTTTTTTTTGGGGGGGGGGAGTCATAGTTCCTTTTCATTTGCTCTTGCTAGATATTCTTGCGGTCTATTTATTTGATTCATTTATTGTTTTGCTACTCCCCCCTAGGTACACACAAGCAGATGGATTCAATAAAACAAACTCAAAATTGGACTTTTTTTCGATCAAATTGTAAGTGTAAAAAAAAAAAAAAAAACGTAAAAAAAAATTAAACTTTACGATTGACATTATTAATAAACGTCAATTGGTCAAAAAGGTAAAATAGAAGCAGCGTGAGAATCAAAGAAGAATGAACAAAAACATTCGCACTACAATACGCGCGCTGCATAATATGCGGAGTGCAGTTAAAAGACAGAAAAAAATTTTAAAAATTAATCTATGCACTCATTAAAAATTTAAACTGCCTACTTCTGAAAAATCATTGCACAAATGCACACATCAATGAGTACTTTTATTTACGTGCAAAGAACAACGCAGCAAATCAATTTCAAGACACGAAGAATTTTTAAAAGAAAACAATAATAATAATAACAATGTAAAAGAAAGAAAATGAAAATGAAAACAACTTCAGAAGAGAAAATTAGTCAAGCTATATATATATTATGTTCCTTCAAAGGAAAACAACTTCAACAGCAAGCGATGTTCATTAAATAAATATTTCTCTACACTGAGAGAAAGAATCTAACACACCACCTATCGCAATAAAATAATCTCTTTGCCATTTTGAAAAAAAAAAAGAAGACCTTTAACTGGACAGAGATACATATTAAAGGCCAATGGAAAAGCTTTTGAGAGAGCAGGGTAAAAATGACTAAACCAAGAAAAACAAAAATATATATATATATATAAATACATAAATAGAGATACCGAGAAACACAAAAGAAAAGCATCTTACTATCCCTCACCAGGTCCCCTTATTCCTAGCAGCATCCGACGCAGCATGCGCAGCAGCGCCTCTCCTCGCATGCGCGCTCCGCCTCCTCCCGCTCCCGCTCGCGCTCCGCCTCTTCGCTGATGCGGAGGAACACCTGTTCAATCGACGTCAGCGAGACGTGGTAGTCGGAGAAGCCCATCGCCGCCTGACTCCGCTCGAGCACATCAAACGCCTTCGACAGTTTCGTACTCCGCGGCAACGCAAAGGTGAGTCGGTTCGACCGTCGCTCCTGAAGGACGGAGTCGGGAAACCGGTCCTCAAAGAACGCCATCGCGGCGTCAATGGAGACGCTGTCCGAGTTCCGCACACGCACCGTAACCTCAAAGCCGCTTCCGTATTTGTTCTTCAAATGCGTCTTGTCACCGATGCAGCGCAGTGTGCCGTCCACCATGATGGCCACGCGGTGCGCCAAGGCCTCCACCTCCTCCAAGTGATGTGTCGTCAACACAACGGAACAGTTGTCCGCAACCGCTTGAATCACATTCCACAAACCACGACGCGCAACGGGATCCATACCAGCGGACGGCTCATCCAGAAACACCACACGCGGCCCACCAACAAGTGAAATGGCCACACTCAGCTTGCGTCGGTTCCCACCACTCAGCTCGGAGGATAAGGTGCTGCGGTACTGTGTCAGTTCGCACATCTTTAGCAGACCTTCGACCACACTCTCGCGAAGCTCATAGAGCACCCCACGCACACCCGCGTACACGTAGAGATGCTCCTCCACAGTCAACAAGTCCAGACAGGCGTCAAATTGCGGGCAATAACCGATGCAGCGAAGTGCCATGCTACTTTCCTGTACAATGTCGTGCCCGCATATAGCTGCATGACCACTCGTTGGCAGAAACTCTTGGCAAAGAATGGATATCGCTGTCGTCTTACCGGCACCATTTGTCCCAAGAAAGCCAAACACTTCGCCGGACTTCACACCAAAAGTCAGGTTTCGCACAGCTACCTTTCCGTTACCGTATTGTTTGCGAAGGTGTCGCACAAGTACAAGGTCCGTCTCACGTTCCGGTGAAGAAAGCACTTCCTTGCTCTCCTCTTGTACATCATCATCCTCATTTCGGATTTCCTCCGGTGCAGCATCAGGTTTGTGTAGCAGTTTCTGGGTATACCCACGTCTTTTTGGGTGATCGGTAATTAACGTCAGGAGAAAGAAAAAGGGAATCTCGCACACCATGTACACACAAGGCCAGCCAATAACGTTCATATCCCAAGAAGACACATTTGAGTAGTTTAAACGTAACAACGGAAGGCCTGAAAGATTACTTATACACTCTCCAACACAGTATGTAGGTATAATGCGAAATATCCATCGAAGTACTCGTCCAACCTCTTTAGTGTTCTCAATGAGAGAAAGCATTGCAACTGTCAAAACAAGTAAAAATCCGACAATAAAATTCACGAGCATGACAACATTTTGCGCTTTAGAGAAATCGTCAAATAAAAAACTCAATGCATATGACATGCCAATTCCAGACACGCCGTAAAGCAAAAACGCAACAAATGTCGCCCCGAAATTCTCTGGAGATATGTACTCAGTGCGCTTGAAAGTGGCGAAAACGATGATTATAAGCATCATGCTAACAAAATACGATGCCATATCGAAAAGGAAATTGGAAAGCCAATATATCGTGAATCGGAGACCGGAAACATTTTGCAGGTGTCTTGCCTTCAAAGCACGTTCCTTGACAATCCATCCAACAAATGTGGAAGGAATAAACGTGAAGGGAATCATGATAATAGCACCCATAAGAAGAGCATATGTACTACTTTCCACTCGCTGCTCTTGGTGAGTCTTCGGTAGGGGCTGCACCCTTATCTTCATAGGATTCGCCGAGGAGTTTTGGTTCAGCATGAGGCCATTGTAGTAGTTTGCAACACCAATGGCAATCTCATGTTGTGATGATCTGTTGTGAAAAAGACCAACAGAACCATTGATTGTATCATCACCACAAGAAAAACCACCATAACGAGGCATTTTGTGTCCCCAGTACGTTGATAGCAAGTAGTCCGACAATTCGGAAGATGTTGTCATGCCAGGTATCGGATCCATTTGGGAGTTGGGTGAGATCGGAATGGATGAATTGAAAAAAGACGCGCAACCCACAGTTGGAATTTCCACTTTGTCAGGGTATAAAGCACTACTTAACAAAATCGTGGGAGTGGTAAAAAAATCAGCCAATGAAAGAAGCATGGCAACAAGGACACATAAAACAGGACAGAGGATTTGAAAAAACTGCGTGCGTCGATCACGGAGCGAATTCCAAAACCGCTTCGCCATCATTGCGCGAAATTGGGACCACAGGATGGACCGTTCCTTCTCAATCAGCTTCACATTCCACACAGCGTGAGCCACACTGACGTCTTCCTCCGCCACGTTCGCTGCCTCGCGTGGAGGCTCATCGCCTTGCGCAATCTTCAGAAACACCTCCTCCAGCGTTGTGGCTGACATGGAGTAGCCCTTCACGCCGACCTCCGCGCCCCGCTCCTCGATGTCCATGAGGAGCGCGGGGAATTTGCTCCGCTCAGCCATCGGCAGCCGCAGCGCGACCTCGCCGGCGCCCGTCCCGACCGCCTCCGCCGACTCGACGTGTGAGCGCACGAGCGCCTCCACCGCACCGCGGTCGACGTGCGCCACCACCGACATGGTCACCACATACCCCGAGCCGAGCCTCGACTTGAGGAACATGTTGCTGCCGGAGCACTGCAGCCGGCCGCGGCTCATGATCGCCACCTGGCTGCCCAGCAGATCAGCCTCGTCCATGTAGTGCGTTGTCAGTAGGATTGTGTGGTGCTCCGACATGCGACGCAGAAGCTCCCAGGTGTAGCGTCGCGCACCAACGTCCATGCCGGCGGTTGGCTCATCGAGAAACACAAGACGACTCTGTCCAACAAAGGCGATGCCCACAGAGAGCTTCCGCTTCTGCCCGCCAGAAAGAGCCTTGGCGCGGTCGTTCTCCTTCTCCTTGAGATCCACGTCGCAAAGGAGCCGATCCACTGCCTCCTTTCGGTCATCGCCTTTGAGCCCTTTGATTGCGGCGTAGTACTCCAAGTGTTCACGGCACGTCAGCTCCGGCCACAGAATATTGTGTTGCGGACAGAATCCGATCTCCTGTCGCACCTCAGAGAGCTCGTGACGGACGGACAGTCCATACACGTAACAGTCACCGTCGTCGGGTTCGATCATACCCGTCATCAAATTCATTGTTGTTGTCTTACCAGCGCCGTTGTGGCCAAGTAGTACAGAGATCTCCCCCTCCCGCATGGCCCAGTAGAGATTATTCACAGCGAGGAACGAGCGTCTACCACGGCGAAATTTTTTACGAAGTCCCAGAATTCGCACCGCACTTGTTTCCTCATCAGGCATCTCCTCAAACACCCCATTGGGAGCACGGCCATCCACGCCACCCAAATCCCCATGTCGGCGACAGAAACACCAGCGAATAGGGTCAATTATAAAGAAGAGCGGATTCCGCGTGGTTCCCCATAATTTTGGAATAACAGCATCAAAATAAAGCATTAAGATAAAGTACACCACTGTATCCAATAACATCATGCCCCAAACCACTAACAAGCACGGATGATCTTGAGAGGACGCAATGTCGGATATTCGCATACCGGTAGTAATCTCATGATTGAAAATGATGGATATGCCGAGAGCAAACGCGCTTGGTGAGAGCACGGACACACCAATTTTGGTAGAAATAGGTGAACTTTGAATCACAAACAGGGGGATGGCGAGTATGAAATAAATGAGTGGAATCAGGATTGCAGCCAAGCGGGCCTTGCTGAAGAATGCGGCAAGCATAGATGAAAGAGTAACTGTTGATAAGGAAAACAGAAAAAAATGCAAAAACATGAGACCAAAGTCCACCATTCTGACGTATGTAAACTTTATCATTATACATATGATTATACACGTCAGGACATATTGAATAATGTGCAGAATAAACCATGAGAGAAACATGACAGATTCCTTTAATCCCATAATAAGCATTGCTTCACGAAGACGTAATTCTTTTTCGGCTACAATGAATCGTGCGAGCTGCGACACCGGAAAGAGAAAGCCCATTACTACAATGAGTGGAGCAACCGCTCCTGCAAAGGAGAGGAATTTTGGGGTGCTATATTCTACTGTCGGCATTGGGGTTGCTGTGAATTGACGAAATTGCACATTGTCCTTGTATTTAGCGAGGTAGTACTTTGAAATAGCATCTTGAAAACTAAGAAACCCTGATAAAATATACGGATTATTGTTGGAGTATTGGGGACCTCCCGTATACGGATTCGAAAATAGACTGTTCGTTTGTGGAAGTGCGGATGCGTTCATACGAATAGAGACATCAAAATCATCTACTGTCATTTGATTTACTTGTATAATAGCCCATACAGGTGATTCATCGTATTGACGATTTTGTGCCATGGACTCTGCTGTTGCCACATCATAGGTCCCTCCGTAAACGTATTCAAAATACGGGTATTGCATCGTAAAGCTACTTACAATTTCTTTCGTTTCATTCGATACCGGTGCAAATAGAACACGACCATATGTCATTAATCCCGCGCTTGACGAATAGGCCGGTGGGTTGCCTCGACCATTAACCATAATTATACCAGAAATGAATTTCGCTGAGATAACTTGATTTAACGATGGCACCATGGTTGTTGATACTCGTGCCGAGGCTGTCAACAGAAATGTAGCATTTACACCAAGTTGAGTAACACATAAACCATCCGGTGCACCACTTGGACCCATTGCACAAATAAAACCCGATGTCATATTACAAATCGGAAGACCAGGTAGAGCCGGGACAGAGACATTCGTCACCAAAGGAGATTGACAGAAAGCGGTTGGAAGGAGTGCATAGGTGGATGCTGTTCTCGATGCTGTGGAACTATTGAAAAAATTACATGCTTCATCCGAATCAATCCCAAGAATGGACCACAGTATAATGCTTCCCGTAATGAATATGAGGGGAACAATAAATTCGCAAAAGGTTGCCACAGGCGAGCGAAGTTTGAGGGTAACGGCGCGTAAAAAAGTTCCTCCGAGTTGATGACAAAAGAGATCTACATTCAATCTTTGGCCTTTCTGAGTAAATACAACCGGTTCCAAAGAGAGCGGGTCATGACTATGACTGTCCGCTACCGGATTTGGTTTCTTTAGTAGTGATCGATCCGATGTGGAGGAAGGCTCCTCCACGTAAACATTGATGCTCGTATTCGTGCTCGTATTCTCTCCAAGATGATGCCCCGATGACAGCGGTTGGAAGCCATTGAGGTCATATGTACTGTTTAAATGATCCTCAGGTTGGTTCGGGTCATTACCAAATACTGGAAAATTGTACGGCAACGTCGGCTCAGCAATCACATGAGTGAGGTGTGAAGGTCCGTTTCGCATCCCCTCAGGGTAATTACCGGGAGCTCTCATTTCGTTTTTTGTTAAATGGCAAATTTACTGTTTTTTGTAAATAAATATAAATATTCTTTTCGCTTTTCTCGCCTTTGTTTTCAATTTTATTTGTTTTGTCTGTTTGTGCTGGAAGGATCCGTTTGTTGTTTTGCTTCTTCTTTGTTCCTCTTTTGTTGGAGAGGGTATTCAATTCTTTTCAAAGAATTTTTTTTTTCGGTTTCTACAATATTATATATGTATATATATATATATATTGTTTTGTCGTTGTGTGTGTGTTTTTCCTTTCCGGTCGTATGAAGAATTGAGTGCACACCACTTTAGACGAATTTATATTCTGAATAATAATAATAATGAAACAAAACTCTTCTTTTTTTTTTCTTTTGTTGTTGTGTGTGTATATTTCTGCTTTGATCTTTTTTTTTCGTATTTTTTATTTATATTGGCAATTGTCAAGAAAAAAGTAGTTGAAGATAAAACAAAAGAAAAATATGAAAATAAACTAGTAATAATGGAAGAAGGAAAAAAAATTAAAATAGACTGTTGTTGTTGTTGTCTGCAGAAAACTTGAACCCGCGCTAATATACTTCACAAAATTGTGTGTTATGTGTTTTGAATTTGATCTGTTCCCTTTTTGCTTTCTTTCTTTTCGTGATTTTTAACTTCTTTGTGGTGGGCTAAAGGAAAAGTTAGAATATGAGGATGAAAATACCTTCCGATTTTAATGCGCAAAGTTGGCCGCTTCTTAAATTATCTTTTCGAGTAGAACCAAAAGAGAGAAGAAGAAGAAAAAAAAAAAAACATTATAAAACAAACTTTCAAATACGCAAAAATGAAATAAGGCAACATCGCATGAGCTAAATAGAATGTTTTCCAAGATATTCTTTGTTCTTCAGCTTTTCGCTGTGTTATTGTTTTGTTTTTGTTTTTGTTGTTTGTTGTTGGTGGTGCTTTTTCTTTTCGTTTTTTTTTTGTTTTTTTTTTTGGTGGTGGGGGGGGGGGGGGCAATCAACTAAACGGTGCATTTCCTTTCCATTTTTGTGTATTTTAAATAAAAATTCTGATGAATTTTCAATACGTCAAAAGTCGTGAAAGGCTACTGTTTGTGTTTTGTCGTTTGTTTGTTTTGTTTTGTTTTGGCGCTTTCATACCTTTTGCCTTCCGTCTTAACTTTCAGCATCATTTACTACTGGTGAATGATTAAAACTGTTTCTTTTTCTTTTTTGTTTTCTTTTTGTTTTGTCTGAGCTTTCACCATCATTTCTCTTATTCGTGTCTTCCTGATTGAACAGAGCGAAAAACCCCGAAAGCGTCATTACGTCTCTCACTCTTTTTCTTTTTTCTCTCCGAAACGCAATTTGTGTACACAAAGAAACAAACTAACGAAAAAAGAAAAAAAAAAGAACGAAAAAAAGTTAATATCTCCCTTTCTCCCTCTCTCTCTTATCTCATTTTATTTTCTTCGCTCCTGTTTCACCTTCTCGCGTCTGACTTTGTTGTTACTATTACCGTTTCATTTTCACAAATTAAACAAAAATAAGGGGGGAAAAAAGCATATGATGATTAAACATTATACTGCCATATAATAAATTAATATATATATATATTAATATAATATAATGACAATATCATCAACATACGTATTTCCGGAATGTGAAAATCGCGGTTTAGGACAACAACGTCCTCAAAATATTACATAAAAAGCGAACAGTTTTCAAAAAAGTCTTTCTTTTATAACGCACCTCTTTATCCTTTACATCTCCAAAAACAAGGCATTTCTCATTTTTTTAATTTTTCTGTGGCTCTCCTTCATATTAACATTACTTTCTTTCTTCTTCCTCTCCTTCGTTTCTTTCTTTTTTTGGATGTCGAAGAATCAAAAAAGAGAACACACATAAAAAAAAAAAATATCGTATTTTTTGTCTTTTTTTTTTTAGAAAATTCCAAAAAGAAACTTTTAAAAAGCACCAAAAAAAAAAAAAAAACATAAAAACCAAAAAAAAAAAATTTAAAAAGACGATAGGAGAAATGCAAAGTCAGTGATGAATTCAAAGAGAGCGCGTTTTGCGGTTTTTTTTTGTTTTAAAAAATCCAAAGAAAGATTCGATAAAAATAAAAAAAGAGATTCTGAGAGTTCAAAGTAAATACAAAATACAACAACAAGTCCAATAAATATATATATATATATATATATTCATTTCCTTCTCGATTATTGTTTCTCTTCTACTTTGATTGGGTGTATTTCTATGTGTGCGTCTTTCATTTGATTGTTTGTCTTCTTTTTTCGCATTTCTTCAAAAAAAAATAAAAGAATTTTTTTTTTGTTCTTAAAGAAGAGAAATAATTGAAGGGTCTGTGAAAGTAAAACGGAAGCGGTGTAAGGCATCAAATAAATAAATATATATATTTTCCCTCTTTTCCACTTTATTCTCTTTTGGTTTCGTTTCTCTGTTTGGGAAAATGAGGAGTAAAAAAAAGAAGGAAAAAAAAAAAAGAGGGGAAAAAATTGAGTGATAGGGAAATAAGAAAACAGAAATAAAATAAATAAATATATATATATATATAAAAGAGGAGTACAAAAAAAAAAAAAAAGAGACAATAAAATCTCTTTTTTGATTCCGTTTTTCTCACAAATTCCCAAATCACACAAAAATAATATTAAAAAGAAAAAAGCATTTTAAAAAGGTAAAAAAAAAAAGCAAACAAAGTAAAGTATTTTTCTCTCTCTCTCTCTTTTTTTTTTTTCGTAATAAAGAAACCTTTTCAATAATAATAATAATAATAAAAAAGGAGTGTTTCTTTATTCACTATTACTTATGAACGACGAAAGATGTCATATATAAACATATTTTATATATAAAGAAAAGAAAGAAACAACAAAAAAAAATGATGAAAAAAAAAAAAACACAAAAAGGAACAAACAGAAGACGTGAAAGAAAAAAAAAAGGTGAACAAAAAATAATAATAATAAACTAAATACAATCTTCTCTCTTTTCCCTTCTCATTTGTTATTCTCATTTTTCTTCTTCACTTTTTTTTTTCCTTTTTCAAAACGTAAATCAAAAAAAAAAAAAGGAACTTTGAAATAAAAATGATATTTTCTTCAATACAAAACACTCTAAACGGTAAGAAACATTAACGCCTTTTCACCTTTTTTTTTTTTCTTCTAAAAAAAAAAAAGAAAAAGTTTTGTTTCTTTCATTTGTATTTTGACTTCTCAAAAAGAGAAAAAAAGGGAAAACATATTTGTCATTTCAAATTCATTTTAACTCCCAAAAGTTAATTTTTTTTTTTCATATAACTTTTACGTTCTTTTTCCTTTTTTTTTTTTGATTTATGGATTTTAATTCTTTGTTTTGTTGTAATTTCTCATTTCGTCAAACAAAAATCACAAAAGAAAAAAAAAAAAACGAACGAAACACACACAAAAAAAAAAAAGAAGAGAAAGTGAACAAACAAAGAAGAGAAAAAAAACAAAGTAAAAAAAAAAGATCGGACAATTAAAACAAAAAAAAAGGAAAAGAGTCAAAAGAAA
The DNA here is from genome assembly GCA_030849715.1 of Trypanosoma mega. Taxonomy (NCBI): domain Eukaryota; phylum Euglenozoa; class Kinetoplastea; order Trypanosomatida; family Trypanosomatidae; genus Trypanosoma; species Trypanosoma mega. Next base: position 257,343 of record JASANV010001586.1, on the reverse strand, counting down.
GAACATAAAACAAAATATATATATAAATAAATATATTCAAAAATGAAAAAGCTAAAAAGAAAACCAAAAAAAAAGGAAGTTTTTTACTTTTTCAATCAAAGATTCGATTCAACCAAAATCCTCTTTTTCTTATTTTACTTTGAGCTTTTCATCTCATCTATTCTTTCTTTTTTCTCTTCTTCTGATTAGATCGAGAATCCGTACTTTTCTCCTTTTTTTATTTTCTCCTCTCCCCAAAAAAAAGTAACAAAACAATTACTTTTCCCCCCAAACATCTTTCAAAGAACAGGAAGACAATAATTTGCTGTTTAAGAAAAGAAAAGAAAAAAAAAACAACGATTGACTTTTTTTTCATTCTTTTTCTTTTTCCTTTTTCTGTCATTGAGAAGGGGGAGGGGAAATGGTTTTTTGATTTTCTCTTTTCTTTTCATTTTCTCTTTTACTTTTACTTTTCTCAATCTTCTCTGTTAATTTCTCCTTTGCGCCTTTCGTACCTCACCTATGCGCAAAGAAATTCCTCTTTTACTTTTTGTTTCCTTTTCTTTTTTTGTCTTTATAGAAATTTAATGTTCCTTTTTTTTTTTTGATTTTTCCTTCTTTTGATTTGTTTATCTTTCTCTGTTGTTGTTGTTGTTGTTCTCTCTTGTTTGTCTTTTTTGTTTTTGTTGTTGTTTTATTTTTTCCAACATCTCTTCTTTTTTTTTTTTTTCGCTCCTAATCTTTTGCCTTTCTTTTCCTGTTTTCGCTTTCGTTGTTTTTGGTTTGTTCTTTGTATAATTTTTTTTCTGTTTTTGAAAAAGAATAGATACGCCATTGAGGCAAACAAACAAACAAACAAACAAAAAAAAAAAAAACGCTCTCTTTTCTTTTCCATTTCCATTTTTCCTTCACGCCTCATCACACCATCTGTTCTCCTCGCGAATCTTTTCCTCCTCTTCGGGGGTGAAATCACTTTCGATGTTAAAAAGCGCACGAATTTGTTCCGCTGTGCGTCCGCGAATCATACTCGCCACACACGCACAGGTGAGGTCGAGAAGATCCTTCACATTCAAAAAGTTAGCGGCCATAATCACATCAATTAACACCTCATGCTGCTTCTCATCCTGTTCATGCACGAGTTTGGTGTTGAGGAACTTAAAGTCCCAATTGGAGATAATCGTGTCAATACTCGACTTGAGGGGCTTCTCAATCGGCTCGGCGCGGTTTTGGTAGTGATGCTCCATGTACTCAATCACCAAGGAGAGGGTGCGACCTGTTACGTTTGGGATGGGAATAATCGCCTCCACCCCATCCTGGTCATCCAACATGTCTTTGAGAAGGCCCGACATCTTGGCGGCGTCCCGGAGGACTTTGAACTCTACGGGGGGGTGATCATTGCTTTGGAGGACGCAATATTTGGTGAAGTCGACATCCCCATGGGAGGTCACCTCCTCTGGCATCACGGAAATATATGTATACTTATATACGGGGGGGGTACAAAGATAAATAAATCTCCTCGTGATTGTCGTTCTCTTAAATATATATATATATATATATATATAATACAAACAGTAGTTTGTAAATGGGAAGAACGACAGAAAAAAAAAAAAAGGAAAAGGAAAAAGAAAAAATAAAGAGTCTTGCTGTTTTTCCTTTCGCCTCTTTATGTCTTGATATGCGTGCCTTTTCGTACTCCCTTTTGTCTGTTAAAAATTTTCCTTTAACGTACACACAAAATACTCCTTTTTGTTTGTTCCTTTCTTCTTTTCGGGGATTCCAATTCCGTTGATGCAATCAGCCGCACAATGTTGAATAGCTGCAATGGAAAAGAATGAGGAGTGTGTGGGAAACGCAATGGTAAAGAGTAGGGTTATCAATCAAAAAAAAAGGAAAAAAAGAAAGAAAAGAAAAGAAAAGAAATCGAGAAAAGAGAGAAAAATCGATCTTTACTTATCCTTTAGTGTCTCTTTCTCTTTTTTTTTTGCTAATTTGTATTTGTTTCCCTATTAATCTAAATTTTCTTTTCCTTTGTCCGTATTACCTTGTTTGTATTTTTTTTTTTACTTTTTCTGAGTTTTTTTTTTCCCCCTTTAATACCTTTTTAATTCTTTTCTTTTTTTTTTCCTCGTAAAAATGTAAATAGAGGAAAATCCTATAAATCAAGTGAAGGAGACAAATAAAGAAGAAAAAGGGGGAAAAAAAAAGAAACCATATATATATATATATATTTTGTGGAGGGGCAAAAGTATACCTCAAATAAGTTAAACAAACAATGCATTTATTTAAAGATAACCAAAAAAAAAAAAAACTTAATGAAAAAAAGAAAAAAATCTAATATGCAAAAACAACAGGAAAGGCAAAAAAAAAAAAAACACTTAAAACACAACCTTCGACACCTGTTGATGGTGCGGTTCACACTGTTGCCGATTTTTTTTTTTTTTTTTGCTGCTTCATTCGATATTCAACAAATAATAATAACAAATACTTGAATCGAAGCACAAAAACACTGACATGGCTCATCCGCACTCACTCAAAAGCGTATAAACAAACAAACAAACGAACGAAACACAAACACACACACACACACACAGACGAAAACTGAGGACCAATGTGTGAGGTGAGGAACACAACTAGACACGACAAACCACAGGGCGTCAACAAATACACACTTCCCGTTACACGAATGCCTCATCGATGCATATCCACTATGCATTACTCTTCACCTTCTCCGTGTTGTTATGTGGTTTCTCTTCCTCCTCACTCAATTCCTCCTTCTCCGCCCCCAATTGGTTTACCGCGTTTTCCGTGAGTGTGACATCCGTCGCCATCTCCCGCTGTCGGGATCGCAGCAGCACCTTACTCTTCACCCCAATGCACTCCTTACACTTATACCCATTCTTTCGCCGCACCATTTCCCGGTCAAACCGACCACACACCACACAGTATATCTGCGGCGCACTCGACTGCAGTTGCGTTTGATGGCTTTCCAGAATTTCCGTATCAACCCGCACCGCCTCACTCGCCGCCTCGTTTCGGGTGCGGCGGAGCATCACATCGGTGTCGGCGCACTGCGTGTCGCGATTTCGCTCCTCCCGATCGCTCTCCGCGTCGAAGTGGAGGAGCCCATCGGCACGCGCCCCGTAGTCGGTGGTGACGGCGTGGTGCACCAAATCCTCCACCGTCGGGTCGCGCCCATACGCGATGACGGCGGTGTCGAGGGAGACGCCCACACCACTTCCCCGACGCGCATCCGTTGGAGGGACATCCTCGTTGTTGTCCTCCGCGTCATCGAGGTTTTCCTGATCGACGAGTTTACCGCGACGGTAGAAGATGGTCGCGATGGTGTCCTCAATCACATCATTGATGCTGAGGGCTTGGTCAATGTTGCTGCGAATGTTGCTGTTGCCCTCATCCTTCATGTAAATAGGGACAGCAGCCATCTCCGCATCTAACTTTTTGCGACCAAAGGCGGCGCGGTGCAGCAAGGCAACGGGGAGTGTTTCTAAACACATGAGAAGATCTTGAATAGCGGATTTCACGCGCTCCTCCTCCTCCTGATGGGATCCCGTGTAGAGGAATTTGGCCTGTACAAGAAGATTCACCATCACACTTTGCCAAAAGCTGAAGAAAATAATCGTTTTTATACAAAGGAACTTAAGAAAAGGTTTGGCGTAGTGCAGATCCTTCTCTAGCTCCACCTCAAATAAAACGAGGTAGTAAAGGGACCAGGTAAGGCTAAAGTTCATGATAATGGAGCAATACGTGTAGGCATTGTTCAGTGTAAAGACACCCTCATTGTACAACCCCGCAGGGTGCAAGACCATCGCCAGAAAGGAACACAATGGTTTCATCAAGGCACACTGCAATACCCATCGTTTACATCGAAGATAGAAGGATGTATCCAATGGGTACGTTGGAAGCCAACAGACTGGGAAAAGATGCACACCCTTGTATCGCTTTGACTTCAGCGAACGAATCAGCTGACCCTCCCCCCCACAATACTTGAGAAGGAGAATGAAGAACATGTAAAGTACAAAACTTTCATATGTGTCACGTATCGTTTCAAGAAAGAAACGGAGATTTGCCAGGATGAGAGAAAATAGGGAAAAGAGTCCATAGATGGGGATCATAATAATAATACGTATAACAAGAATTTGAAGCTGGGGGTAGTCAAAACGTGCAAAGTGTTCACGCATATCAGCAAATGATATAATGCACGCAATAACAACAAAAACAGCCGCTACATATGTTACCTCTGTTTTAGTGGTCCACGTCATGTCAAGCCCTTTGATGTGACCCTCGCTGCTATGCCCTCCTTCCTCCGTCGAATTCGTCATGTTGCTATGCAAATAAATAATAATTTTTCAAAAAAAAAACTTTTTTTTGAGTGTTTGCTTGAGTATTTGAACAATACTGTATCACAAGATTGGAATGCTTCGTATATACTTTCCTCTGTTGTTATGATTATTTTTTTTTTGTTTGGAAATCACTAATCTATCAAAATAACCACACCTTGGTCTTCTCAATAAATATATAAACTTCTTTTTGTGTGTGTATGTGTGAAAAAGAGAGAACACAGCAACTAACATATGTATGTACATATAATAATGTTAAATAAAACAAAAAAAAAGAAAGAAAGAAAAAGGAATTTCAAAACGATGTGCACGCAGACAATACATGTTTACATACACCAAACTGAAATCACGAAGAGCAACAACAATAACAACAATGTATTCGTCATGTTAACAAAAAAAAAACTAATAAGAATAATATTTTAAAAAAAAAGGAAAGAAAAATAAAAGAGCGACAATCCGGGTACCAAAAAACCTAGTAGAAGAAGCCGAGAACCTTACCACCTGTGTTGCGGGTACGTGCCTCCTCGTGATCCATAATGCCAAGGGAGGTCGTCAGCACCACAAAGCCAAACTGACGGCTCGGCAGAATGTTCTTCACCCACTTTTCAAAGTCGCGGGCGCTGCAGTCGAAGCGCGGGCAGATCGCGCCACACTTGTTCAGGCGGCCATTGAGGTTCACCACAATCTTACCAGCACGGTGGTCATCAATGATCTCGAACTCCCCAATGTAGCCGTGTTTTTGCATCACCTGCAGAAACTTGACGACCACTTTGGATGACGGGCGAATCAGCACTTGACGCTTGCCGCGACGCTCCGCACTCGCAATGGAGCGGAGCGCATTGGCCAACACGCTCATCATGGTCATCTTTGCACTCTCTTGGTCCCTTTTTGCTGTTCATAATCAAGAATAGAAGAGAATCATCGGAGAACGAGAAGAAGAAGAAAATGAAAATTAAGGAAAAGAAAGAGTTGCTTAGACAAAAAAAAAATAACAACGAGACATATATTTGAACAACAACAAAAAAAAAATATCCAATAAACGTTTAATTAGAAAATAAAAATTGATTTGTACTTCTGGTAGTGTACAATAAAACTCTTAAACGCATATATATATATTATTACCTCCATTTTTTTTTTCCTTTTTTCGTTCACATACTCTCTTCCCTTTAGTCTCTTTTACTCCCTCCTCCTCGAGTTTCCCTCATTGACTGCATGACTTGCCGTGTCGATTGGCCTCTTGCTGTTTCCATCGTCGTTGTGGGTTTTGTCGCGTCCCCGACTGCACATGATGCCCCTCCACCAACGCATCCAAACCATGCACCACCAACGGTGCCGCCTTTCCCTTCCCATCCCTTTTATTCGAAACGCGGGCGAATTCCACCTTTGCTCCGCGCAACACCTCCGCGGTGCGTCGCCCTGTCCACACAAACCACATGGAACGAAAGTGCGAGTGCGCGTTTCCTGCCCCTCTCGGGTGTTCAAAGTCGTAACGCCCGCGCGGCACGAGATAGAAAGGCTCCACGCCCATCTCCGTGGCTGCGGGGGTTGGATTGCCACAGAGCGGGAAAGGCGGCGGCTCGGGACGCGAGATTTGACGCGATGCGGGGAACACCACTTTACCGCTCGACACCGCGGCGGTGAAGTGTTGCCGCACAAGCGTTTTGTACCATTCCTTCGTTGCCGTGTAGTCGGGGGCGAGGATCGCGAACGGTTTGCGTGACGTCACCAGAAACTCAAAGAGGCGTTGGATGTGATTTGCACTAAAAGGGGGGTTTGTGATGAGCATATCATACCCGGTGGGAACTGTGTCATCGGTGATGTCCTTGTAGAAGTCACGGTTGGCGTGAATCACACTCGGCACGCCTAATTCACGCCAACGCTGGGAAACTTTGCCGGCGCAATAGTACGGATCATACACTGTGAATTGCTCCGGCGCGGATGGACGCACCAGCGGCCGCAACTGCTCCACCACCACGAGGATATCCCGCAACGCCTCCATGGAGGTCTCAAAGTGATCATTGAAGTCAGCACGAAAAGGGTGGGAGAAGTTTGGGGCAGTGGGCTCAATGTTTGGGCTGCGCGTTCGCTTTACAACGGGAGGACGCCGCGACGCATCTCCCATCGCAATGAATGGCTTCAGGGTAAAGGTAGAAAAGGGGGAAGGAGAAAAATCCAATCTAAAAGGTTTTGTTTTAAGTAACAATAACAATAATAATAATAATAGAAGAGAGACAAGTACATGAGTAAACTCATTGAAAGAACTATTCTCAGCACATACACACATAAAAAAAAAAAAACATAAGTAATGACAATCAATAGATAATGATGATAACAACAATAATGTACTACAAAGATCATTTATGAAACAAACAGAAGTACCAAAAAGAAAAAAGAAAACACACCTAGAATGTGAGTCCATCCAAAAAAAAAAAAGAACATGTATATAATACAATATATATATATATGAATGTTTCCTTTTAGCACCCAAAAACAAACCAGTTTCTTTTTTGTTGTTGTTGTTTTCTCACTTCATTGTCTTTTCATCTTTTCCCCTCAACCCGCAGCATACCCATGAATGTATATATATTTATATACACGTATGCATGTGCATATATATATGTATATATGTGTGTGTGAATTCCTTTAACGTTTCCATGATGTGGTCGATTTGGTGTTATCACTCTCAAAGACGACCTCCTCGTAGTCGTCCACCTTCTCAAACTTCTTCCTTCGGCGTTCTTCGTGCATCGCCGCACGCTCCGCTTCGCGCCGCATCTTTTCCGCTTTAGACGCAAAGAGTCGTTCCATTAGTGACGGGCCGTTTGCCTCAATAATTTGTGACCGCGCCGCCTGCGGGGGGTCGGGGAACTGAAACAAGTCACGGAACGGTTGCCATCGAAGGAGAATCGGTTGCAGCAGACCGGCGGTGGATAATCCAATCCAATACGCAAACATGGCGGCCGGTTGGGCGGAAAAGGCGTAGACCCCAACCAGAGATCCCGCCCGAACACCCCATCGAATGTAAATCCCCGTCGCGCTCCGTCCACCACGCTGCATCTTTTGATTCATCTCAAAGTTCAGGAGAAACATTCCGGCGCAGATCAGTGGGAGGATGTAGGTTGGGTCCGGCATCGTTAAGTCTGTTACCCAAAGGAATGGAGCCTTTTCGAGATCGGTCTCATACACAGCGAGACGACGAATAGAGAAGAAGGCGGACATCGTCACGGGAGCGGTAATCATTGTGAGAAAACTCTTCCACTGCGCGCAGCTATGTTTCTTCATGAGGGCATATTTCATTCTATTATAACCATCCTTGATGACACGTTTTTCGGCACTGCTCAGGGTGCGATCATTTTTAGCCTTATTTTGATTTGTTGTGATCTCCGATATTTGTGGACCAATGTAACTCATGCGTAACGCATTGCGGTGACTGTACAGAGATGGAATAAGTGTACAAATACGCATCACAATACCATACCAGAAAAAGACATGCCCCCACGTACCAAAATCAAAACCAAGAAAACCATCATTACGAAGACCGCGCATAATCTCCATCTGTTTTTCTACAGGTTGCATAAAGGTGACAATCCAATCCCAAAAATCCTCAATTCGCTCAAACACACTACGATCGGGACGAATAAAGTCATCCACCTCCTCCGGCTGCTGCGCAAAGACTTCGGGAAGTTCATCCTCAATATTTGCGTGTGACTCACGACCAATTGGATTACTACCAATCCAACTCTTTGGGTTCCAACTAATGCTACGCGTCGCAACGGCTATTGGGGTAACATACATGGACAAAGGGGTCACTCCCACACGGCGCAGCGGTACGCGGCACACAACAGACCGCAAAATCATTTTTACTTTAATGGATATATGAAAGAAACCAAACAAAAAAAAAAGAAGCAAAGAGTTGTACAAAAAGTTTTACATGTAAAAATAATATAAAATGAATCGTCTTTTAAGCTCTGCATTTCATAAACTTAAAATCGTCATGCGTTTCATGAATGGTTCCTTTCTTCGTCAGCAATTCTGCTTGCCGTCTCTCTTTCTTTTTCTGTTTCTATTAATTTTTTTTGTTGTTGTTGTTTATTGTTTTCTCAAAATAATTTTTTTTTTTTTCCTTTAATTAAAAATGTGTTTGTCCCACACTCATATCATAGACTTTCAGGTTCTATCTCAGTCTCTTTCCTTTTTTTTTCTTTCTTTGTACGGATTAGATGGAACATTAAGGCAATTTTTGTTTTTGTTTTTTTAAATACGTATTTAATTCGAACAGAAACAACAGCATAAAAAAAAAAGATATATATGTGTTCTCATTTCGCGCTAAAAAGAAGATGTGCATACCCAATGCGCGTGCATATGCATAAGCTCCACGGAAGAGTAAAGAGAGAAGAAATCAATAAATACAAAAAGGAAGAATATCCTTTACGCACACATCATGACGCTGTTATTGGTTTAACGACAAATTTTCTTTTTTACTACTTCCCACATATGACATGAGTATCAAAATGCACTGCTTCGTTCATTCTCCATCTTTTTTTTTTTTTGGTTTGTTTGTTTATTTTGCTTGGTCATCTCTTTCGTCTCTCATTCGCGGAAGAAACATACAAACAAAAAATATGCACAAATATATACTCTTTGCTCACGCCTTACCTGCCTTGGCCAGCGAATCTTTCGTTGATTCGTACAGTTTCATAATGAGTCCAATTGCGATCGTCTTGCCGTCCTCGCGCAGCATGAATCGACCCAATTTATCAAACTCCTTGTGCGACTCCACAACGAGTGGCCGCTCGAGTTCCATGCGGGCAATTACCACATCACCGGCCTTTACGTGTGTGGGATCCTTTTGCAACACCTCCCCGCTTCGCTTATCCACCTTTGCGAGGAGTTTGTGAAATGTGGCCTCCTCCTGCGCGGCGTGGATGTGCAGCATGACGCGTGATCCGGCGCAGATGATATTCTTCACATCGAGAATCACCACTCGAGCTTGGAAGTACTCCACCACCCGCAGAGAGGTTGGCACGGATGTGGCGACGAATCCCGAGTGCACATCCCCCTCATCGACTCCACGCACCCGCAGGTGAACATTGTCGCCCGGGTAGCACTTCTCGAATTCCGTGGATTCAATGGAAATACCCTCAACCAGTGCCTCGTTTTTGGAGGGGAGGATTTGAATCTTCTCACCAACCGCAATGGAGCCGGATTCTACCTTGCCATAAACAAACACACGCCCCTCGTCCTTGTAGGCGCCAACTAGGGGGATGCAGAAGACGTCATCCTCACTCTTTGATTCCGGTAGGACGAGGTCGTCGATAAACTCCATCATGGTGGGACCATTGTACCACGGGCACACACCATCATCAGGGTGTCGAATAAGGTTATCCCCGGTTAGACCAGCAATGGGGATAAAGATAAGATTCTTTGCCTTTTCCTCATCATACCCGTTTTGACGCAGGAAAGGACGTAGCTTTCCGAGAATCTCATCATAACGTTCCTTCCTCCATTCAACCTCATCCATTTTGTTTATGACACACACCATCTGCTTTACACCGCATGTACGTACCAGCATGGCGTGTTCACGGGTTTGACCGCCCTTCTCAAACCCCGTCTCAAACTCTCCGGTGCGGCTGGAGATGACAAGGACACACACATCTGCCTGAGTGGCACCACCAATCATGGAAGGCACAAAGGCCTTGTGCCCTGGTGCATCAAGGACTGTAACACGACGCTTCTCTGTCTCAAAGTAGGCTGCACCCGTTTCACGCGTGATACCTTTTGAGCGCTCATCCTCGGAGACATCCATGACATACGCGAACTCCCATCCCTCGCGGTGATGCACCTCCGCCTCACGACGCAGCTTATCCATCTCACGCTGATCGACTAATCCCTTCTCCATCAAAAGGTGACCGGAGATGGTCGACTTACCAGCATCCACGTGACCGCAGAAGACAATGTTAAAGTGGGGACGTGGGTCACGTTTGAATTCCTTCTTATTTTGCTCTCGCTGCTTTGCGATCTCGCGGCGCACGTGCTCGCGCAGCTCCTCTGGCGTCATTGCGGAGCGTGAAGGGCCACTTGCGGTATCCTTTTTCGCATCAGTCGTCTCCTTCTCCGTCTCCTCAGTCTTGGCGCCACCCTCACTCTTCGGCTTGGGTCCCGTCTCCTTCTTGGTAGTCTCCTCCTGTTTCTTCTTACCCAGTGAGAGGGATCCCGCCTTGACCTTCTTTGGCACAACGACAGGTTCCCCTGTGCCACCGCCAAGAGTCAGCTTGGCCGTATCCGCCGCGGCTGTCCTCTGCTGCGGTTGGGGTGGCATGGCTTGCGGTTGTTGTTGTTGTTGTTGTTCTTGTTGTTGCGGTGATTGGGTAGGAACGGCCGCATTGTCTACTGGCTGGGGCGTGAACCCACCGACTGGGGCCGGTCCCGATGGCTGCATGCCACCCTCATAACCTCCTTGATAGGGTTGCTGCTGGTGCTGCTGTCGCGGGTAGTAGCCACCCCGTTGACCGGGATAGTACCCGCCTTGTTGCTGCGGTGGATAATACCCGCCCTGCTGCTGCGGTGGATAGTACCCGCCTTGTTGACCAGGATAGTAACCGCCTTGTTGCTGCGGTGGATAATACCCGCCCTGCGGCATACCCCCATACCCACCACGTTGTTGGGGCGGGTATTGGTAGCCCTGATGTTGACCAGGAGGGACATACGCATTGGCATTCGGATTGAAGCCCTCTGGTTGAGCCCAGCCGGACATTACTTAGTCAAGTGCTTCAGCTATATGTGGTACGCGTGTGCCCAGTGGATTGGACTGCTCAAATATTTCACAGAACCAAATAAACAAAAAAAAAAGAAAGAAGGTAAGAAGAAGAAGAAGAAAAAAAAAAAACACTTTTTAATAACAATATAGTGCAAAAAGAAAAAAAAATCAGAAAAAGAAGAATGGAAAAAAATCGCAAAATGTAAAAATTATTTGCAAATTACCATCAAACATAGCAATACCATAACGCGTACATACTCCATAACAAATTTGTATGTGTGTAACAAATAAATGCACCACATCGCGTGCTATTTTCGTGGTTGTTTTTTTATTTTGTCGAATTCAAGTATATTCTTCCACAAAATCACCTCATCCAAAAAAAGTGTGTGTCCTCATCCGGCAGTTTCCTTGTTTCTAGGCATAAAAACAAGTTCAAATGGGAGGTAAACAGCAAAAATAAAAAGAAAATATGAACAAATTTGGAAAAAAAATCAATGGAAATAGAGTCGACAAGAGCCCAAATAAGACGACATTCCCCATCCTTTTACCGCGTTTCCTTAAAGGAGCTATTTCTTTCTTTTTTTTTTGTCATGAAAATTGTTGTTGTCGTCGTCTACCTTCCTTCATTTTTTTTCTTTTTTTTTCTCATTTCAATAGCTATTTTTACGCCATGTGACCCTCCTCGTGTTACTTCTACAAGAATACAGCAATACAAAGTGATGACATGTTACTAAATAGAGAGTTTTACGAATAGTTATTTCTACATGCATATGGGGTAAAGAGAAACAAAAAAAAAAAAAAATGCAGTTCCAAAAACATTTTTTCTTCTCCCCTTTTTTTCGATCCCAAGCACTGCTATTCTTTTGGTAGTTGCCAGTAATCCAAAAAGAAAATAATGCGAACGAAAACAACAACAACAACAAAAAAGGAAGAAACAACCACCCGCCCCACCACCTTGACCGCTGTGCAGCGCACACGAACGCAGAGACGTGAATGGAAGTGATAATGAAGGTAAGAGACAAGATGGAAATCATTACAATGTCCAATACGAAAGCAAAAAAAGAAAAAATGTGGGCAATGAAATTCAAAGGCCAGTGTAATGAAAACCTCACAAGAAGACAAAAATAATATTCATACCCTCATTCACACGCACATACTTCCATATCTATATATCTCTATATATAAATATATATATATTCTCTGCATCCTCCTCTTCTGTCAGGGGCCGTTACGGTTCGAGTAGCTGCTGAATCGCTCCTGCGTAAACAGAAATATGACGAACAACAACAACAACTAAAAAAAAACAACTCACACACGTTACGCATTAGAGTCTAAACACACGCAAATACACCTCAGGAAGTTAGTTGAATAAAGAGTACAACTCAGCAACAGCAAAAAAAAAAAATAAGGCAAACAATTCGAAAAAAATATATATATCTTAAATCATCCCATCTATTCCTTTTTGGCGTGAGTCTTTTCATTAATCAGAATCAAAGTTAACGTCTTGTAAAGAATGACCTTCTCACAAAAATTTGAGGTTCAAAAACGGTTGAATAACATCAAAGTGTCGATCTGAGAGGCTCCGCCATGCACTCTTCGAGGCAGGAGTTCCCGCGACATTCACGTAGTTAGAGATAAGACCCACCACATCAGGAGAAAGAGCGTCCATACGCAACAGCTTGAAAAGTTCCATTGTCCCTTTTGCGACCGCCAAACGTCGTTGGGCACCGTTCAGCTGCTGAACCATTCCACAAAGTCGCTGCGCCAATGGATGATACGTCGGGTTGAGTGTGCGGATGTCAAAGGTCGAGAAGCCTCCATCATCTGCTGCTCCACCTACTCCTGCTGGTGTCAATGTGGGCACCGCAGAGGACCGCGAATTCGAAGACGGGTCAGCGTAAACCGGACGCTTCATAATCTCCTGAGATGGCTCAAGTGGCTGTTGTACGGGGTATGTTCCGCTGGATGATTGACCGCGAACAGAACTACCGGTTCCACTCATTAAAGGGTCCTCACTTGTCGTGGGGCGGCCCATAGAGGGCGGCCGGCTCATGGGCCCTGTGGGGGGCGGAACCTTGTTCTGCAAACCATTGCTGGGTTGCTGCCAGGGTTGCTGTTGCTGTTGCTGCTGTGAGGGAAGAGGCAATGGCGTCGGCATACTGGGCGGGGCCACACCTTGTGTTGGCCGAGGCGGCGGTGGCATCGTTGCTTGGTTTTGCGGATGTCCCATTTGACTCGGAGGCGGTCCAGTCATCGGATTGGGTGGCGCACCCACTGCGCTAGAAGCTTGTCCACCCATTGAAGGGTTCGTTGGTTGACCCATTCTCTGCATGGGCTGTCCGCCCATCGGATTGGGTGGCGCACCCACTGCGCTAGAAGCTTGTCCACCCATTGAAGGGTTCGTTGGTTGACCCATTCTCTGCATGGGCTGTCCGCCCATCGGATTGGGTGGCTGTGGAGGAGCCTGTCCCATGGAGTTCTGTTGCGGCGGCGGCGGACCTGGAGGTACGCCATTTGTGTATCTATTAGGTGGTGCTGAACCTTGCTGCAATGAAGAGTATGACGAGATGGGGTGCGGCATGAGTCGCGGCGCAGGAACCGAGGTTGGTGTTGGTGTTTGCCCAAGAGGGGCCTGAGGCATTGACTGTGGTGCAAAATATCCAGGTTGCTGCTGCTGTTGCTGTTGTTGAGGTGGCAACGGCATGCCAGGGCGTAGCTGTTGTTGGTGTTGCTGCTGTTGCTGCTGCGGGTGCGGCTGATGGTGTTGCAGTGGGGGTGGCATCGATTGCTGAATTGGCGGTGTGGGCGGTTGCTGTTGCTGTTGAAACGGGAATGGTTGTCCACGTTGAGGTGTTTGTTGCGACTGCATATGCTGCCGTTGTTGTTGTTGGTGTTGTTGCTGCATTTGCTGTTGATTGGGTGCAGGTGACATGAGTTGTTGCGGTTGTTGTTGTTGTTGTTGTTGTTGCATCAGCTGCTGTTGTTGTTGTTGCTGCTCATATTGTTGCTTTTCCAGCATAGCAATGCAAGCAGAACTAGGTGCATCAGGGAGGGGTTCCATCGTGAATGGAAACGGCACCTGTCCCATTGGTACATCGAAGCGCATGCGGTCCACCATCACAGCCGCGGCATGGCTGCCAATCCCTGCTGCTCGTTGCAGAACCGACATCGCCTCGGTCGTGGCATCACCGGCGAGGAGCAACATACCATACGTGTAGAGGCTCTCAGCAAAGTAGGATGATGTGATTCGGCGTCCCGTGACCTCTTCCAGAAGTAATGCTTGCCGCATCATCTCTCTCACCGGTGTATTTGCCTTGCGCCAGAGCTCAATCACCCCATCCACATTGCCGCTACAGACATAGCACGCCATGGCGCCATCTGCGTTACCAGCAGCATCCAATCGCGCACCAAGAGCGTTACACGCCTCCTGAAAGCCTTCTCCAACAAACGAAATAATGACAGAAAGTGCCTCCCGCCATGGCATGTCATCTACATTAGAGGTAAGAAGATCAAAGTTATCGGATGCAATAGCCCCAGCGTAGAGTACATGACGGCTTTGGGGGTTGTTATGAGCTGTAAAGCTCGCATACTCCTGGTGTACGCGCTGAAGTAAATCTCCCCCTTGTAAGTATGCAATCGCAAAGGCATCGGCGTAGCGTCCCTCACAAAGGCATACTTCTGTTGCCTCTGTAATGCGACCTCCTGCGATATGGGCCGCCACCACGTCCTCCACCTTACGCTGTGATTCGGGCACAATATTCTCAAACGGGTCATCCCCTTCATCGTGCGCAACGGCGTCATCCTCGCCGTCCCCGTTTTCGTTGAGGTAGGCGAGGATGGGGGCGCGATTGTCGTGACTGGCGGCGGCGGCCGCGAGAAGTGGAAAGTTCTGCTCCCGCAACCACCGCACCCTCTCCGCACTCCCCTCCGGGTACTGACTCATGGCAGCTCGATAACTGATATCCGTGGCCGTCTTTGGGCTGGAGGAGCCTCGATGGGGTATTTTTGTGAGCGTCACCTCCGTTCCCGCCGCGCATCCCGGTCGGAGGGCGACAACCACACCGCCCACACTCACCGACGCGCCGCAAGGACGACGCAGCCACTTCGGCACCGCCCCCGACGCGACGCCGACCTTCGCGGAGACGTCCTCCGCATTCGACACGCACAGCCGCGGCTCAAACGAGGAGGTGGCGAGCACGGCTGGCAGGACGGGAGACCACTGCACGTCAATGATGTAACCGCTTTCCTCCTCCAACGCCCCGCTCCGTTCGCCTGTGGCGGGATCCCACCAAATGGTTTTACCATCCGCCCCGCATGAGGCAATCATGGAGGCGTCCTGCGCGCTCCAGGCGAGACCCGTCACCGCCCCCTCATGCCCGCGCATCTCACGCAAAGGCATCATCGACTTCTTCAAGTCCCAAATCTGCACCACCGGATCCTTTTCATCCAACGCGACGGCAATCTGCGTGGCGACGGCGGGGTGCCATGCGATAGCGTTGGCACTCACCCCTGGCTTGGAGCCTTTGGACACATTCAGTGGGACCGCGAGGGACTGGGTCTTGAGATTCCACACATTCACCACCCCATTTGATGAGGCGGTGGCGATAATGTGCGGATACTTTGGGTGCCATTGGAGGTGCACAATTCCCGCGCTGTGGGCGGAGTTGCTCATCACCGGCACCCGTCGCGGATCGCGTTGGTCCTCCAACGTCCACACATCCCATTCGCCGTCCTCGGCGCCAATAGCGAGAAAGTGGGGTTGGGAGGGATTAAACTGACACCCACGCACCGAACCGCGGTGTTCTACAATCGCGCACAGCTGCGGGTCGTGTGTATTACACTGCGGGTTTGTGGTGTAATTTTGCATAATCACATCCGCATCATACACATACACCGCCCCATTTCCACACGCCACGGCAATCATTCCGCTTGTCGAGCCATGCGGAGACCAGTCGAGACGGTACGCCCGATCAGGGATTTGGGTGCGTCCAACCAGGGGCATCTCCAGCTCGTCTGTTTGGGTCACATCAATGAGGCGAATCTCGAGATAGGCCTCATTACTGAAATCATCATCCATTGCACCCGCGAGGGAGGCGGTGGCGAGGAGTGACGGGGTGCCAAGGCTGCTCGGGGCCCATGAAAAGGCACAGGATAGCGGTGTAGACTTGAGACGCATGAGAAAAAGAAGCGAAACAAAACACTTCTCTTTTGTTTCGTTGTTGTTGTTCTTGTTGTTATTTGGCTGCTGCTATTGCTGATGATGTTGTTAGTTTTTTCCTCTCCTTCTCTTGTTGTTGTTATGACTATTTCCTTTTTTTTTTTAGCCCTCTCAATTGTTATATTACTTTTTCTTTTCTTTTTTTTAGCTTTGCCTTGTAGATTTTGTTCTTCCACACTCTTGATTTGATAACCCTATCTTGTGTATATGTGTGCTTTCGTTTAAAAGGTATCGAACCCTCCACCTTTTCGCTGTTAAGGTTTGAGTGTTTGTTTTTGTTTGCGTGTGCAATCGTAATCCTTTGATAATTCTTATTCTCTCCTTTCCTGATAAACGTAATTCCTACTCGTTGCAGACAATTACTACTTCCCTTTTTTTTCCTTCTCTGACTATTCTCTTATTTCTGTAACTTGTTTTTTTTTTCTTACTTTCCCCCTCTTCAATGTGAGAAACGTGTATCCGTTCCCTTTTTTTCCTTCTGACAAGTTTGCGGCAAGAAAAAAATATATACAAAAAGAACTTCTCTTGAGCGAAAAAGCGGTTGTAGCCTGTAAGGTATTCTTGTATCTGTACCTTTCCCTCTCTATATAAAGGTATAAAAATGCTTTTTTTTTGCCTTCTTTTGATTTCGTTTCCCTTTTGGCCCGTTTTTCTTTTTTTTTCTTTGTTCCGTTCTTTTCTTCTTCTTCTTCCTACTATTATTCTCTGGCTTTCTTTTTATTCTTTCTTCTCGCGTTCACAATTTTTGCCCTCTTCTCTTGGTTTCTAGTATGAAGAAGAAAAGAAAAAGGCCACGGAATGGTTTTAAGATTACTTAACTATTTGCCCTTCGTGCTTTATGTTGAACTGCACACACACACACAAGAAAAAGAAAGGAAGGAAGAAAAAAAAAAAAGCAGAAAAATTCACTCCATGTATGTAAATATAGAGAAATGTATACAAGTAAAGTCCATATAATTATAAAAAGTAAACAAAATAGCATGACACATCAATTTCTTTTTTTTTTCTACGAACGAGTAATTGATGCTCTTTTTGAGAAAAAAAATTATAATAAAAATAAAAGTACCACGCGCAGTAATAGAAAAAAACTTAGAATAGAATAAAACAAAATAAAATTAAAAATAAAAAGAGGCGAAACTCCAACTTCAACGACGTTTACCCTCGCATAAGTACAGAGAAAACGAAAGTTTTGAACAAAAACAAAGAAGAAAAAACATGGCCAAATTATTCATTCAACCTTACATACATCGACAAAATGAGGGGGAAAGCAATATATATATATATATATATATATATATATATATATATGTATGCATGTATGTATATGGATGAGAAAATGATATTTTTGCTATTCTGTTTATCGTATTTTCACGCACGACAACAAAGAAAAAAATTTCCTCTTTTTTTTTAAATAGAAATATCCTTTTTTCCCCTTCATTTTTGTTCCTTTTTTTGTTTTGTTTTGTTTTGTTTTGTCTTCCTTTTCATTTTATTTTCACTTCTACATTTGTACACTTTTGTTTTCTCTTGTTTCCTTGTTTGCCTGTTACACCTTTGCTCGAGCTCTGGCACCTAGATCACCGCACTCACCGCAAATGACGCGACGAGGCATTGATTGGTTCCCTTTTCGATGCGAATGTAACCCGATTCCCCCCAACCCGTCCCCCATGAATTCTTTATGATCCAATACGCCGGGTTGGCGCTGTTGTTGTACCCCACCAAGAGCACCCCATGATTGATTTGCTTGGCCTGACAGTTCGTGATGACACCGCCGTTGTAGGAAACAAACGAGGTGGCATCCACAGCAACTGAGAGGGGACCATTTTCGGCCATCCATGCGGCCATTTGGTTTTCATTTTTGGGAATATACTTGTAGCTGCGCACCTTGGCCCCAACGGTGCGGTTTGTTGCGTCACACTTTGGGGCTTTGCCGCTTTCCGACGCATATGGATAGCTTTCCTCCGTATACATACTTCCACCAAACACGAGAATGTTCCACAGCAGTGCCCGATCCATCATTCCCCCATTGCACCCCAAATCAATGTAATCACACGACACCAACTGCTGCTCCGACAGCGGCGTCAGCGCGTGCCCCGCGAGCTTCCACTGCCCCTCCACATTTCCCGTGGTCGAGAAGGCCCAGCAGGAGCCGCACTTTCCCTGATCCTTCACGGCCGTCACCGCCCCCTTGGCGCGCCAATCCCACGCCTCCGGCTCCTCGGCGTCGGGCGCGACGTCGGCGGTGGGAAACGGGAATTCCTTTAACACCGACGCCACACTCGAAAAGGCCGCCGCGTTGGCGTACGTGGCGCGAAACTCGTCCATGGTGAGGTCGGAGAAACGGGTGGGGCCGAATGAGGCGTGGGGGTTGATCGCCGCAAGCTCGCGGGCAACGCGCATGTTTTCCTGAAACACGCGAAACCGAAAGGACTCCTCGGCGGGGCAACTGTACGCCTTTCCATGCGTGGATTTGAAGGTGTGAAACTGAGAGGCCATGGAGGTCTGCACATGCAGAGCCCTCACAGACAGACCACAAAGGCACACCAATGCAACCGCAAGGGCGAAGAGAACGTGCGGAATCCGTTGCATTTCTCTCTGATTGAAACGTGAAGGATGTATACACACGCACAAAGCAAAGAAAGGTGTGTGGATAGTAACTTTGTAAAAAACTTTTTGCCTTTTTTTTTTTACTGAAATTGAACTAAAATACTTTTTTTTTTTGCTTCTCTTTACTAGAGAGAATGGCGAAGATATGTTTTACGTTTGTTTGTTTGTTTGAAAGTGTTGTTAGTGGTTTAAACAGAAGTTGATACCGTTATTATTAGTATTATTCGAGAAAAAGAAGAGAACGAAAATATATAAAAAAACAAAAGTGACAATGAAAAGAGCAAAATAAACATATACAATCAAAACAAAAGAATAAAAAAACTCATTCCATCAACAAAAAATACATAATTAAAGTACATACATTTGCAACTTTGTAGGGATTCTAACGGATAAAATCTATTTCGATAACAATAACAGTAAAAGCAAAAAAAAAACACGACGAGAGGAGTCATCAATAATCAACCACATAAAGTAAACAAAAAAAGAAAATGCATACATATATATATATATATATATATATATATATATAGAGAGAGAGAGAGAGAGGTCATGATTTTGGATCCATCATTTCCTTTCTAACTTTCTTTTCTGTTGCATTGATTATCAAGTGTCCTATGGATCGCGTGCAACTCTCATTTTATGTGTTTTTGCCAGCCCCGCCAAGTGGGAGTCCATTCGCCGCGCACATCATACAAATACAACAGCTACACGTCGCACTCTCCTCTGTCCCCGCGTGCCCACATTCCGCATTGCCATTCGCCACTGTTCCGCCGCACGCGAGGAGTCGCTGGCGTGTCACGAGGCATGGAATATTTGGGTACGCGTGTCGCAAAACATCGGCGAGGGTGATGTGTCCGCACCTGGCGCGGTCCGCGTAACGCGCAAAGGTGACGGAAAGCTCAATCCCCGCCACGTCCCAATGCGCCAACCCGCGCTGCCGCCCCGCGCAGATGCGCCGCTCCAAACCGTTCGACGGCCGCTCGATGCCGCCCCATCCGCGTGCCCGAGCGGCGGCGAAGCGGCGCTTTGCTGACACCAACGCGTCCACCGCCAAACCGCCCGTCTTCGCGTCGGCCAACGCCGCAAACGCCGCCGCGTGGGCGTGGAAGATGGGCGGGGGGAGTGACGCGACTTCGCAGCGCCGAATCGCGGGGAGCGGCGCGGACGGGTAGAGCCGCTCCATCAGCTCCACGAATCCCACGCGTTCGGCCGCCCCCAACGCGCGCGCTCGGCACAGCGCCCCCCGCGGCACGCGCACGCCGCCAACGAGGCCCTGCGCCGCGTCCAACCCGGCGGCGAGCTGCGAAAAACCGTCTCGGCGCGCGGAGAGGACGCCGGCGAGGGCCCCGCGCACGCGCAGAAGCGTCTCGAGCGTCCACTCGCGCTGCACACAGCGCTGCAGCTCGGCGGCCGCGAGGTGCGGAAAGAAGCCGTGCAGAAACACCCAAAACGGCACCGCGTTCGCCCCCTCCGCGGCGCGCGCCATGGCGCGGAGGATGTCTTTGCCGTCGGCGTGGGATTCCAACGCGGCCTCCAGCACCAACAGCGGCACCTCCCCGGTGAAGGACGCGTCGAGGCGGTCAAAGCAGCGCTCGAGGCGGCGGCGCAGCAACGCGGGGATCTCCCGCACCAACTCATGCGCCACGACAAAGGTGGACACCCCAGACCCGAACGGACTGTCGAGTTCATCAAACGGGACGAACGCGTTGGCGTCTATGAAACGCCGCCGCCATGTCGCCACATCGGCTGAAACGGGCATCGGCCCCTCCAATGGGCAGCGATCGCGGTGCCAGTGGGATGCCAAAGAGACCCGTTCCGCCGCGCTGTAAGTCACACCCGTTCCGCTCCGCCGGCCGCCGACCCAATGTCCCTCAAAGACATCGCCATTGTCGTACAGCACCACCCCACGCCCGTGCTTCTCGCCGCGGGAGAAATCCCCCACGTAGGAGGAGCCATTCCGGCGGTAGTACACCACACCCCGACCATGCGGGCGGCCATCGGCAAAGTCCCCCACATACACATCCCCATTTGGCTGCATTTCCATTCCATAACCGTGTGGTTGATCCTCGCTAAACTCTCCCTCGTAACCGTAGCCGGTGGCGCTGTAGAGGGCGCTGGGGCCGTGGCGCTGATTGTTCGACCAATGGCCCAGAAAGAAACCCCCATCCGCCGTGTAGAGCGCGCCAGGGCCTTCCTTTATGTGCGGCACACCCTCACCATCCATGACAAGCCGGTAGTGCCCCACAAAGGTGTGCAACGCCTTGCCGGAAGCGAATTCGGTGCCACTCGTCGCCCGAACCTCCTCCGCGCTGTACGGCCGCACCTCCCCGCCGCGCAGAACGGCGCCGCGCGAACGCACTAACGGACTGTCCCCGTCCGAGACGGCGAGAAGGAGGGTGATGGGCTCCTCCAACTCCGTGGAGGTCAACGGCGTCAATGGAATGGGCAATGAGGAGGAAAAGGAGGCGGCGGCGGCGTCGGCAACGGGGGGAATGAGGGCGGAATCACGCAAACCATTCCCTCGGGACTGTAAGGCCGCCTTGGCAAGCTGCATCCGCAGCTACAAGGGTTTTCAAACAGTACAATGCTGAGCAAATGTCACAGTGAAAAACGACAATGACAAGATAAAAACACACAAAAGGAAAGTAAATGTAGAAAATAAAAATAAGAAAAGAAAAGAAGAAGAAGAAAAAAGTTCATAACAATGTAAAAGCATATGCATAAAACATTTAGGATGATAAGCAGGAATAATTATGCAGTGGAAAATACATCCACAACGATGCCAATATGTATATGTGTATATAAAGAAGCAAAAATAATTTTAATTTTTTTTTTCTTTTAAAAAATGAATCAAATAAACAAATGGAAAGAAAGAAAAAAAAAGAAAAGAAAATGATGAAAATGAAAGCAAAACGCAGCGCGTCGTGCCTCTCATCTGCCCCATCCCTCATTCCTCCTCTCAGTTGCGCTTTGGGCGGACAGACTTGTGCTGGAAGGTGCGCTTCGCGGAGTGCGCCTTGCGTGCCGCCTGCACCTTCTTGACGCGGTGCGCCGTGCGTGCCATCTTGCGGGCGCGGCGGAACGCCACATCGGCGAGGTCGGGGCGGACGGCCGCCACCGCTCGGCTCACGTCCGACGCCTTCACGTTGGCATCCATCACCGTCTTGGTGTACATCGACTTGGGCTTGTTGTTCGCGTTGCCGGCCTTGGTGGTGACAACGATGCGGTCGCCCTTCGTCTTCACAACCGCCGCCTTGGCGTTCAGGAAGCCGGCGTGGCGCTTCGTCCAGTTCGCGTTGTTGTTGAACGGGTCGCTGCTCAGACGAATGCCGTTGCGCTTCTGCAGATACTTGCTGTTCTGGCGGACCAGCAGCCACTGGAGATCCGTGGAGTGCGTCATCTTTTCTTCCTTCAATGAACGAATATACGAAAACAACGAAAACAGTAAAAACGGAAGAAGGAAAAATAGAGAGAGAGAGAGAGAGAAAGAGAAAGAGAGAAAAAAAAAAAAAAAAAACAATATTAGACAAACTTTTCCTTTGAACGAGAGGTCAAACAAATGAAATAATCTTTTTTGCCTCTTTTGAAACATGAAACTTCAGCTCGCATTTAATTACAATAAAAATGGCGAACATATGAAATACGAAATGGTACCAAAGAATAATGATCTCCCCCTATGCCAAATCATAGCAAATACAAAAAAAAGAGACACTTTAACAAGGAGAAACAATATTGTCTTAACCAAACACACTAAAGAAGAAAAAACAAAAAAAAAAACCTTCCCGTTCAAACCACCACGAACAAAACACCAATAGAATATAACAAGACAACAAGAATCAAACGAAAGAAGGATAAATATAAATATATATGCATGTATACGTCGCTACGGATCGTTATATGTAGAAATGCATATAAAGTCGCACCAAAAAAATGTGTCACAGCGAGACAATGGGCACAATATACTCTTTTCGTCGCAACAAATCAAACTCCACGCCTCGAAGTTCATCCGAGATGGAATCGGTGTCGTATGTGGCCGCACTATCCGTCGTCACTTCCCCCGCATCCGCAATGTGGTGTATCATATCCGAGAGCAAAGACATAAGCGACACCCGTTGGAGCGAGACGCCCCAAAACTTGGCGGAGATCCAAGCAGCCGCCAACTGCTCCAATGAGGCCTTCCGCACTTCGGCTTCCGCTGCGAACAAATCCATTACCGCCGCCGTATTCGGACTGTCGCCAAAAAAGGCATCCGCTGTTCGTGTAATGCTTTCGCGTACCCCCGAACCGGCGGGGATGGACAAGACATCAAAAAACGCCTCGCGAAGAGCAATAGGCATTTCAAACCACACCAAAATATACTCAAATACGGACGGGAGTTTGTTAGTGAAGTCACAAACAAATAAACAAACGAACAAAAAAACAATTAAGGGGCACAAGAAAAATAAACTCCTCAATGCCGATTCGCCCTAAAAGTAGCTCTTCACATTGCAAAAATACGATGCGTCATATGCGTACGAATACATATAAAGATGTATACGTTTACGTGAAGAAAAGAAAAGAAAAAGGAGACGATGAGTCATTATTTTTTAACAGCACATACAAACATAAACACCAACACAGAACAACAAGGAAAGAGTGAAGCAGAACTCTCTTGGCGGAGTGGACACACACACACACACGCCTTAACCAAGAAGAAAAAAAAAATGTAATGATAAACAAAAATATATATATAAATACATATATATATATATATATATATATATATATATATATTATGTAAAAAGTAAAACACAAGAACAAAATCATACTTGGTCATCCCCGTTCGTGCCTCTCATCTGCCCCATCCCTCATTCCTCCTCTCAGTTGCGCTTTGGGCGGACAGACTTGTGCTGGAAGGTGCGCTTCGCGGAGTGCGCCTTGCGTGCCGCCTGCACCTTCTTGACGCGGTGCGCCGTGCGTGCCATCTTGCGGGCGCGGCGGAACGCCACATCGGCGAGGTCGGGGCGGACGGCCGCCACCGCTCGGCTCACGTCCGACGCCTTCACGTTGGCATCCATCACCGTCTTGGTGTACATCGACTTGGGCTTGTTGTTCGCGTTGCCGGCCTTGGTGGTGACAACGATGCGGTCGCCCTTCGTCTTCACAACCGCCGCCTTGGCGTTCAGGAAGCCGGCGTGGCGCTTCGTCCAGTTCGCGTTGTTGTTGAACGGGTCGCTGCTCAGACGAATGCCGTTGCGCTTCTGCAGATACTTGCTGTTCTGGCGGACCAGCAGCCACTGGAGATCCGTGGAGTGCGTCATACTTCCACAATAGAACGGACCTAACCAAAACAAAAAGCAGAAAATATGGGAAAAAGAGAAAGAGAGAAGTATGGGAAACGAGAGAAAGGATCGAGAGAAAAAAAAGTTAAAATAAAGCACATTACAAAAAAGAGAAAAAGTATTGTATTTACGTTTCAAGTATTTGCTCTTAATAATAATCATGTATATACATATATATACCAATATATGCATAAAAAGGAACATTTTTGGAGGAATATTAAAATGCGTATAAGAGCGTTTACAAACAAAAATTCTAGAAAGTCGCATTCTCTTCTTTTTTTTTTCGTTTACTAGTTGAATCCCAAATTCATCTTGCTCCTCAATACGATTACCCTCTCTGTTTACTTTCTACCTTCCTTTTCACTTTGGTTATGAAAGTGAGCAGAACGATCAGACAATAGCGACGAAAGGATAATACATATTTGAGCACTTACGCATTCTACGCAAGTGAAGAATGCAGTTGAAGTGTAAACCACATTGAAACTCAAATTGCGCGCGCGGAGAACATGAGAAACAAAAAAAAAAGAGTGCAAATAACAAAAAACAAGAAGTGAGGATAATTTTTTAAAAAAGAATGCCAAAACGAAATGAATGAAGAAAATAAAGAAGAAAAACCAGTTTTCCCGAAATGAAAGGGATCAGAGAAAGAGTCTACCAAAAAAAAAAAAAAAGAGCACATGAAAGTGTACTTATTACATTCTTTTTTCTTTGTTTTGCTTCCTTCATGTCGTTTTCTCTGGATTTTCCTTACCTTTTTTCCTTTTTTTTTTTTGGAGACCTCTTGCTATTTGGCAACACTCCATAGTTTCCCATTTACATTCCTCTCCTTTCTTTTTTGTCTATTCCACCCCCACATACACCTTCACCTCCTCTCTCTTTCTGACGTCTTTTTCAAACTAATTCTCCTGATCTTATGTTTTGCTTCATTTTTCTATTTATCCTTCTCGCGTTCCTTTCAGAAACGCTGTTGAAAGCACTGCTCAGTTCGCTGCCACCAGCGCTTGACAGTTAGTGTATGACGGATTCATTGTCGTTGGTTTGCGAAAAAAAAAAAAAATTAATAATAACTCAATAAAAAGGATAAGCTTTCATATGTTTTTTTCCTTAAATTTTGGTTTTCTTTGTTTTGTTTTGCATTGTCAGAAATGTCAGTCATCTTCTCGTTGTGTTTGGTTCGGTTTCGCTAATCGCTGCCCATGAAAAAAGTCACGTCATCTCGTCACTTTTCTTTTTCCCTTTTTCGCTCTCCGCAAATTCATTGCTATGAATTTTTACCAATTAACTTATTTTTTTCCTCATTTACTTTTTATGGTTGTTGACGCCATTTTTGCTTTCCCATTTTCATAGCTTGTGTTTGTTTTTTTTTTCTCCGCTTAAACAGTACCTAACGTACGTTAAAAGGCCTTTTTTTCTTTTTTTGTTTGGATTGTTTTCTTCCTATTTGATTGTTCTTTTGCACACTCAAATAATATTAGTTGACATTTCAATACATACCACCACTTTTTGTTGAATTCCTTTCAGCTCCATACTTCTCTTTTCTTTTTTTCTCCTTGACCACACATGTATTTATTTTTTCGTCGTTACTTTCCCCTCAAACCCTTTTTTTTCGTTTTTTTCTCTTCTCGCATTCCTGTGCTCCAGTGTGTTCCCTTCTCTTTTTTCTTCTTCGCTTCCTTTTTTTTTTTTTGCTTTTACGGGGATTTGGGCATGTCATTTGGTTCATCGAATGTACTTTCACTACGCCGTCGAGGCCTTGTTCCTCTTTATGTATTTCACGCGGCATTGACTAACTATTGGGCCGACAACCATTGTGTGATAATCCGGATCCGGCACCTCCTCGCGGAGGAGTTGGAAGTCGTAATCCCGCAGTGCCGTAGCGAGAATGGTCTTCACCTGCAGCAGACCAAACTTTTGCCCAATGCACTTATGCACCCCCGCGCCGAACCCGACAAAGGCCCCATTAATGATTTGCTCCCGATCCGGATCCCACCTGCGCGGGTCGGGAAACGCCTCCGCATCGTGGTGGGAGAGGAGCGGAGAGCACGCGATGATGTCCCCTTTGGGCACCACATAGGATCCCACCTTCACCTCCTTCAGAACCTTTCGCATGAGCATAATAAGGGGCGGATCCCGACGAATCGACTCCACGGCACACCTCTCCGCAAATGGCATGTCATCCATGACGTTGTTGTAGTTGAGCTGGGCGGGAAACTCATCGATCTCCTGGTGCAACTTGTCCAGGTGCTTCTTATTCGCCGGGTGCATGAGGTGGAGGAGCGACCAGGTGGTCGTGATGGAGGACGTGTGCT
The DNA here is from genome assembly GCA_030849715.1 of Trypanosoma mega. Taxonomy (NCBI): domain Eukaryota; phylum Euglenozoa; class Kinetoplastea; order Trypanosomatida; family Trypanosomatidae; genus Trypanosoma; species Trypanosoma mega. Next base: position 230,797 of record JASANV010001586.1, on the reverse strand, counting down.
GCCCGGCAAACATGGCGGCCACAATCATGCCGCACACCTCATGCAGCGACATGGGCGTTCCGTCCCGGTACACCGCCCCGAGCAGTCCGGCGAGGAGGTCGGAGGTGTTGCTGTCCTTTCCCGCCTCCTCCTTCTCGCGGGCCATGACGATCTCGCTGAGCACCGTCTGCAGCTCCGCCCGCGCCTCGCGACAGCGCCGGGATTGCGTCAACGGCAGCTTCAACAGCCACGGCATGAAAACCGCGGCGGGAATGAGACTTCCCTCCATCTTTGACAAGAGACGCGCAAACTGACGGGCGTCGAGGCGTTTGCGGAGGTCCTCCCCGAAGAGGCATTGACACGCTGTGTTGATAATCATCGCCCCGCAATCCTCCATGATGTTAATCTCCCCCTCCGACTTATTCCAGTTGGCGGCCATAAACTTACGCGCCTCGTGCTGAATCGCGGGAACAAAGTTTTGGAACTTCGCGATGGTGAGTTCCTCCGCGAGGAAGTTGAGTTGCTCCCGCATGCGTGGATACGGCGCCGCGTAGGCCACACCCTCACCAAAGACGGGGACCATAAAGCTGTACACCTCGCGCGGGGAGAGAATCTCATTGCGGGGGAGAAAGAAACCGCCGTGTGCGCGCGGGTCGCCGACAATGGTCACACGCTTGCCAGCGATGTTGATGGTGAAGACACCGGACTTGAGCTCGCGCTTGCACTGCGACATGAAGCCAAGTGGGTCCTTTCCGAACTGCACAATGTGTCCGAGGATGGGAAGCGTCACAGGGTACACCGGCGGATCTGTCGGACGTGTGGTGTTGAAGGACTTAATGAAATACACCGAATACAACGCAAGGGCTGTCACGGCAAAGATAAGCACTTCCAGAAACATGGCTGTGTGCGTGTGTGTGTTGTTGTTTTTGTGGTGTTGTCTGACTGTTTGATTTGAGGTTTCAGGTTTTGTTTGTCTTCCACGTCTTCTTTCTCTTCCAATATATATATATATATATATATATATATATATATATTTCTTTATTTAAAAAGAAAAATGGGATAGATTTTTCCTTCTTTTTTTTTTTCTCTGAAGGGAAAGTGTGAGATTACTATTCGACTTTTTTTTTTATTTATTGAAAGGGTATTTTTAGTTTTGGCTTTGCCTTCGGTACTGTTATGGAATTGTGTCTTTTTCTAAATAATAAAAGAGAATAAGCACTCACGTGGTGTAACTAATTCCTCTTTCTGTTGGTGTGTGTGCGTGTTACGCTTGTTCCTCCCAATTCAACAAAGTTGATTTTTGCTTTTTTCTGATTCTTGCTACAGTAATATTGACAACCTAATATGTAAATATATACAAAAAAAAAAAAGTACCAAAAAAAAAAAAACATAGATGGAGACCTTAGGAAGTCCCATAATGCACATGCACAACAGCAACAACACGAGAGAAAATAACAATAATCATCTTTTCATAAGAAGGGAATGAAAACACTCACATAATGGTATAAAAACAAAACAAAGTTGGAGGACGACGAGGAGGAGAAGTAAAACATGCAAAACGTGTTTTGACTTGTATGAAATGTAACGCCTCACGTTACTTTTTTTTTTTTTCGTTTTCGTTTTACTTTCATATTTTTTTTCCCTCTACAACAGCAACAACAAAAAAAAAAAACAGAAAGAAAGATGGATCACACAAAAATACGAAAAGATACACCATGAAGCATCCAATCAAAAAGAAAAAAACACCCCATAAGATTGAATATTTACTGTCCGAAGATATATATTTATATATATCTACATAGTATATATATAATTAGTATACAATAATGTTTCTAGTTCATTTTTATTCCTTCTATTTCACCTTTTCCTCATACTTCTTTTTACTACATATGTGTATATAAATACATATAATCCAACAATGCACAATTTTGGGGGGAGCGGAGACGACACGACGTGTGCAAAAAAGAAAAATAATGACAACAGCACATTTCGTAAATTTCTTTCCCCGTAATGACTTCTTTTGGGGCAATAAAACAAACAAAGAAACAAACAAAAGAGAACCGAATTGAAACAGTCACTTCCAGAAGTCCAGTCCACGTGTCTCATGCAACACGATTACGCAAAGCGTAAGGAACAATACTCAAGAAGATATATAAGAACGAAAGTACAGAAGAAAAAGAAAAAGAAAAAAAAGGCGAAAACCTTTTAGCACAGGGCCAACATAATCCTCACAAACAAAAGACAAACAAGAATAATAATAACAACGAAAAACGAAACACACGTCTTCACCACATCGTTGCCGTCAAGTAAAGTATGAAAAGATAAAATGATGAAAAAACACACACTCTCTTCAGAAAAAAGTAAAGGAAGAAAAGCGGAAAGAAAATATCCACAAAAAACACACGCATCCAAAAGAAAAAAAAAATCACTCTCCTATCTATTAGGGATGTATGGCAAGAACAACAACGACAAAAAAGCAAAAAAAAAAAACAGCACGTACATATACACTTATAAATATATGTATACACTTAAATTCATTGATGTAAATTTGTGGATAAAATGTGGCGTTCAGTTTCTCCAAGCATTTAAAGTCACGGACACAAAGAGCCATAGTAATAGCATGAACAGAACAACAAAGAAAAGAATCTTCTAATGGAAACACGCACTTCTTTACTCTCTTCCTTCTCGTCTTCTTCTACTTCTTTTCATTTTCTCTTGTTGTTGTTGCTGCTGCTGTTGTTGTTGTTGTTGTTTCCATTGTTCTCTTTTCTTTTATCCATTTTCTCTTGTACCTTTTTTTCCCTTTTCACTTGACCATACATTACACACCTTCAACAAATCTGTGTTTGTCGTCCAGGACAAGCATCAAACAACAAAAGGAAAAAAAAAGCACAAAAAGAAAACAATTACACCAAAGCAAACAAACAAACAAAAAAGAAAAGAAAAGAAAAATTCAATTTCTTCTGAACTTCTAATGAGGAAAGAGGAGAAATGAGACAAAATGCGACGAGGAGGTTTTACTTTTCCATCAAAATCCTCCTCTCCAAACCATCTATAAAAATAAAGACCCTAATCCGCGTCTTCCCCTGGAATAAACCTTTTAAAGCCTCTTTTTCTTTTTTGGGGAGGGCGCATGTTTGGGTCTCCGCGCCTTCGCATCAGATACTCGTAGGTTGTCATATCGAGGTAGTACAACTTTGCATGAAAGCAAACGAGGTGCAAAATAGGCGGCATTCCCGCCCCCATAAGTATCACCACGAGAATGGGTCCAATTCTAAAGTACACTGAAAGGCGTGAGAGCTCATGCCAGGAGCGAGCGAGCAAGACGATAGCAGATATAAATGCAAACAGCATAGTCAACGAGGCTGACACGGTGTAAATGATAAACGTGCGATAGTTCTTCTCCCCAATACACATGTTCAGCCACTTACAGTGATGATCGAAACCACAGATACACTTATTGCATGCCTTACAGTGCCGTGAGGTCAGGTTTGTACGACGTCGACAGAAACTACACGGTTCTCCCTCTCCGGTGATGTCTGCGTTTTGTTGAAACGAAACCGTCGTCCATGTGACTATTAACACAACCGTTCCTAAACCTGTCAAAGCGGTACAAACAATCGCTGCTGCGAGGTTATTTGCCTTGGTGAGATCCTGCGCCATAAAAAACCCTGGAACCACCGATGACCAGAATAGGGCCACACTAACCAGTGTGAGTGACAAGGCGACAATTTGCAAATAGTGTAACGGCCACTCGAACGCGTGTCGCCGCGGTCGACTTAGGCGCCAACTATCGGGATCACTTCGGTCCACACAGCACGACGCAAACGGCTGACTTCGCCATCGCGGGGTGGACATATCACTACACACACTACTTTCCGCCTGCGAGGCGTGCAGCGTGCCGATGGACTCCTCCAACCGGCTCTGCGGGGAGTACACCTCATGCATCTCCATCATCTCCCGGTTTGCGTCCGCGGCGGGGAGCTCATCCCCCGCGCTGCACGGCACCAACACATCACTCCCACTCTCCAACGCCGCGCACGGGCGCCGCCCCTCCCACTCCCGCGCAAACACACTCCCCGCGCGCCGCCCAAACTCCGCCGGCGGAATCGGCACGAGGGGGGGAAGGCTCGCCTTCTCCTCAATTTTCTCCATTTTCTCCGTTTTGTCCATTTCCTCCATTTTCTCCGTTTTCTCCGTTTTCTCCTCCGAGGCTCGGGATCGGTGCCGGGCGCGGCGCGACGGCTCCCGTTGGCGCGGGGCGGAGCGCATCTCCCCGTCCGGCGCCTCTCGACGCGTCTTTTCGGGCCGCTCCGACGCGCCGCTCAGTCGGTGCCGCCGCCTCCGGTGCCGCCGCGCGCACTCCGCGGAATCGGGCGGCGCCGTCTCCGGCTTTGGGGTCGGGGGGGAGCGGGAGGGAAGGGGGGAGACGGCGCGCCGAGCGGACATCCCGTCAGAGGCGGTGAACGAGGGGGAAAGGGGGCGGAGGTCGCGAAAAGGGGAAAAGTGGCGAAAGGAGTAAAACAGAATCTCACAACGCACAACCTTGAGAGAAAAGCAAAAAAAAAAAAAACAACAGATGGGAGAGACAGAATATATTTATTTTTTCTTTTAAAAAAGGTTTTTTGTTTGTCTTGTCTTTCCTTTAAAAAGGATTCCTTCAAAGTTTTTGTTTTTTTATGTATTTTTATTCTTATGACTGTTTTTTTTTTTTTTTTTGGTTCTCCCTCTGTTGTTGTTTTCTCCGTATTAATAAAAACGTTCTTCCTCTATTGTATTTCTTTGAGTCGTTATTCTTGTTTGGTTCTAGTTCGCCTTTTTTGTGCGTAATATATATATATATATATATATATATATATATATATATATATATAAGTTACCCTAAGCACCCAAAGCTTGAAGACAATGAAGAAAAAAAAAGTAAAAAGTGAAAAAAAAATAGGATGAGTAATCCATGAAAGGAGATGACACAAACACAAAAAGAACATTTTAACAGCAGTAGTGATACATAAACACAATAGTGCACAGAAAAACAAAAAGAAAAGGCGGTGTGAAGCATCAAGAATTATAAAGCACAAGAAAATGAAGACACATTTATCGCGAAGTCACAATAAAAAAACGGTTTATGTAACATAATTATGATTTTCTTTTTCTTTTGTGCGTATATAAGAGGTTCGCATCGACTCATCCACTCAAACGATAAAAACTGAGAGCGAAAAACCTCCACTTTTACAAAAAAAAAAAATCACTTGAGGGAAAGGATGTGCCAAATCAATTTAGAAAGGTAAGAAGAAAGTAGAATAATATAAAAAATGAATATAAACCAAATATATATACATATATATATATATATATCGTACGCACTAATATATATATATATGACGAAAGAAAGAGAGCGATAGTGTACAGGCATCATCGCGCTCAGCACTAACATACATACAAGCAAGCAGAATAGTGCAAATAAACAAAAAAAGGAAAAAAAAAAAAAAACATTGACTGGAAAAAAGTAAAAATAAAAAAGCAACAACAAAAAAAAAAAAATTGCCTTTTACAACGTTTCACGCTTAAAATATCACGTTAAATGCCACACATACGTTTTTTTTTTTTTTTTTTTTGAGAAGCCTCGAAAAACTTCTTTTTTTCTCTTTTTTTATTTCCTTTTTTCATTTTCTCCTTTTATTATCATTATTATTATTATTTTTTGCTGACTAGAATAAATAAACAAATATATTTCTATCGTGTTTCCCTCGATTATGGTTTGTTTGCTCTTCACTTTCTTTCTGGGAATCGGTGTGCGGTGTCGACGCTTACGTCACTTTCGCTGCGCCAAAACCTTCGTCTTGGGATGGGCGGAGACCTTCCGAGAATTCCATACCTCTCTCGGTCCAACGCCTCAAATATATTCCGTTGCGATGTGCGGTGCACGTCGACGTTAAAGAGTGGACTGTTTTTTGCGTCCAACTCCGGCCCGCTGTAGATGGATGGGGATTCTATTGGCGTTGGGCGGTGGCTCTCCGCGAAGCTTCCACGAATACTCCCACTGCTGCTGTTTGGGGTGAGGGGAAAGGAGACGCGCGCGACCGCCGCCGACTCCGAGCGCCGCCGATTCCGCCGACACTTCTCCACCGATATGAGCGGAGCGGTGGAGAAGAGGTTGGAGTTGCATCGCGTGCGCGGCGCGTCGGGCATCGCGGCGTGCTCCCACACATCCCGACTCCCCCCTAAACGGTCGTAGGAGTCCTCCACCCCGTTTTCGGCCCCAAACGGTTCGCTGTCGGAGCTGTTCCCCGCGCTCCCCGGCGGCGAGAGGGCGGGCGGGCGGCCAAACGCGGGCGCCGAGAGGGCGGCGGGCGGCGCGCAGTCGACATACCGCACACGTGTCGCCACGCGCGGAATCGGCGCGTCCGTCGTGTCCCGTTTGGGGCCCAAAACGGCGCGCCCCGTCGCAACCGCCAGCGCGGCGACGGTCGTTCCCAAGACGGGGTCCGGCGGCATGGCGGTTGCGCCGTGGCGGTCGAGGTCGTCCACGTAGAGCCGCCGCCGCCGCTTGGGCGACCGCAGACACGAGTGGCTGAGGAGGAGAAACTGCGTGCGGCCCGCGCTGGCGGTTGCGCGCGGGGAGCGGTCGAGGACGGGGCGCGCCGCCTCCGAGCGGATGCGGCGCAGCAGCGGGAGAAACCCGGCGCTCGCGTGCCCGGCCGAGCCGGCGGCGCCGCCCTCCGCGGACCAACGCGCGATGATCCCGTCGACGCGGAAGTGCGTGAAGAGGAGGCGGCGCCAGTCGTCCTCCGTGAGGAGAATGGGGCCGGCGGTGCCGCTCTCCTGCAGCATGCTCAATCGGATCTCGTAGAGGAGTGGCATGGCGCGGTTGATGAGGACGCTATTCGTCTTGAAGTCGGGGGAGAGCAGGAGAGACGCGAGGGCTCCCATCACCATCGCCATGGACTCAAACACGATGCGAGAGATTGGGAGTCGCACACATCCACTCTTCTCATCCAATGGGGAGTCCGTCGCGAGGGGTCCGCTTTCCTTTAAATCTTTTGCAAATAATGTATGACAGTACCAGCCACGTCGAAGCTCAGCGGTGGTGCATTGTGTCTTGATGAGGGAACGTCCACTTAGTAAAACGGTTCTCGCCCAACACAACGCCACACGTCGTTTCTCCAACTGGGATGTGCTAAAAGGACCCGATAACGGAGAAATTCGACACCTCTCATCTATCAGGAGCATCTCCGCAACCTTGCAAAGGGGAATGCTGTACCGCAACACCTCACAGGCCACCACATTTGGACTCTCAAGGTCACTAAAGTCGTTCCGCTCCACAAGGCACCCCAGTGTGGTCATAATCTTACGATTCAAAAAGCAGTCACAGAAGACATCCACAATGAAGCTTCTTTCCTGAAGCATATCGGAGATGACTTCGGATATATCAAACCCCTCCGACACCGCACCGGACTCCATGTGTGCGTTCCTGGGCGATGGCATACAAATTGGCTCCGCCGAGGGGAAGCCGGTTCGTACAAAGATAAACTCTGTAATGCGACGCAGTGAAGCACTACTGATTTGCTCATTCGACTCGGCTTTCAGTAACTCCGGTGTGAGTAGCGCACAAATGGCACTCACCATCCTTGATCCATTGGAATTGCAAATATCCCGCGCGGCTTCGGTCAACTCCGCTGTCATATTCTCATTACGAATGACAATCGCCGTGGCGGAGATTCGCGCGCAATCAAAGAGAAACTCAAGCGGAAACTCCGATGGAGACTCCGGAGAAGTATCGTTCAGACTACAAAAGGCGCGCCACCACGCTGGTATCCCGTCCGTAACGAAATGCATATATGCCTGCAAGACGACTTTGGTGAGCGGAAAGGGAGGCGGCGTCTCGCGCTGTGGCAGCGATGAAACAGAGAGAGGATCATCCGACTCCAACCTCCGCCAACGCCAAAACGCGGTGACGAGGGAAACTAAAACACAGAAACAATTCCAAACCCAAATCGACACCGCCATGCCGCGATTCCCCATCCGTTGTAAACAAACCTTTTTGTCAACGTTTTGAAGGGCATCCAACACCGTTTGCACCGCGTGTAGACCTTCTGGGGTGGCGAAAAGGCGTCTCTCCGGTTTTCTCTCCCAAACGGGTCCTAATAAACCTTTTGGTGGAATGCCACACGAGGCGAGGGACACACTCAACTTATGGCCGCACAGAATGTACCGCGCCGTACACGCTGGACTGGGAAAGTGTTCCACACTGGTTGCCACCTTTACAAGAAATGGGATGCGGTTCTGTAGATAGGTCAACAAGTAGTAATCCTTTTCACCTAACAACATTTCCAGGTTTGGGTTGGAAAGAATGGCTAGCACATCATGGTCGTGACATTTAGGTGAGAAGCAACGCTTCCGCACCTCAAGACGTAACTCTTCGATAGACATTACCACCGCAAGATTCGGATAGCAATTCAAACAAACAAACAAAAAAAAAGAAAAAATCACTGCCTAAAGACTAATTGCTGTCACTTTCGTTTATTTGTATATATATATATATATATATATATATATATGTATAAAGTATAATGAAAAATATATTTGATTCACCCTCGTTTCACTTTCTTGTGGCGAGAAAATAAAAGCTTTTTTTTTTCCACTTCTTCAATCTTTTCTTTTTTGTACTGTTGGTATCAAAAACAAAAGTAATAGTAACAAATAAATCACTCAAACACTCTCTCAATTCTTTTTGTTTTCCTTCCTTTTCTTACTTCAACCAAAAAGGAATGAATTGGCACAAGAAACAAAAAAAAAAAAACAGATTCAATATCCGTTTACAAGGATTTGGACAAACTTTTGGAATCTGTGAAAAAGTTTGAATGATGTCAATAATTTTATTCTCCTTTACTCACCTCAACTTTTGATACGCTCTTTTTATTTTATTTTTATTTTTTGATCAATCTATTTCGCCGAATACCGTCCTTTATTGGCAAAAACTCCCCTCACCTGCACAACACGAATGATTAATTAAAAGAAAGTGAAACTAAAACAGACACAGAAAAAAAAAAAAAAAGTAAAGTGAGGTATTCGAAAACGTCGTTTCTCTTCCTCTCAAGTTTGACACGCAAACGTCAAAAGAAATAAAACGGATTTAATATGAGCGTTAAAACTCACACCACGAAGTCCTCAGAAAAAAAAGGGGGATTTTTTAGAAAAGGTAAACAAAAAAAAAGAAAAAAAAAGTCGGGAAAAAGAAAATCGCTTTTTTGTTTGTCTTTTTCCGTTTTTTCCCCCCTTTTAAATAGAAATATTTTTATCGACGTTACAATTTTCTTTAAAGTTATTTTTACTTTCTTTTGTGTTAATTTTCACTTTTTTGTTCGATTTTTGATGGTTCTTTTTTTTCTTTTGATTTATATATGAACAGAACTTTTATTTATCAAATACACTTCTCTTCAGTGAATTCAATTCAATGGAATTCAAATGGAAATGTGTGTTTTCGCACCGAATAAAAAAAAAAAAAAACGAATATAAAACAGAAAACACTAAAAATATAAAAAAAAGAAAGAAGAGAGAGAAAAAAGATGAAAAACAAAAACAACTTTTTTGATTTTGTCTAAACAAAAAATGAAATGGTAATTCCTATTACTAAAAACCTTTCAATTAACAAAACAATGAAAAGAATAAAAAGAACAAAAAAGAAAAAAGAAGAAATATAAACATTTAAAGTGCAAAATTCAAAAAAAAAAATTACAAAAGACAATAAGAAAACAGCAAAACAACACATTTCATTATAAATCAAATTAAAAAAAAAAATTTATGTAATCATTTTTTTGTACGCACACAAAAAACACAAAAAACGCACACAAAAAAAGAGTGAAAAACAAAAACAAAAAACAAAAAAACGCGAAACAAAAAAAAAAAAAAGGAAAAAAGTATTCCGAAAAAAAGTGAAAAATGAATATCACATTTCCATTGGAATGGCGGACTAAAAGAAAAAGAAGAAAAAACGCCAATAAGCACACAAAAAAGGGGGAAGAAAAAAACTCTCAAACACAACAAAAAGAAAGAAAAACGCATTTTGGGACAAAAAGAAGAGAAAAAATATCAAAAAAAAACAAAAACATTTCGCTTTTTTGTTTTCAAATGTTTCACTTTTCCTTTTTTTTTCTTCCAAAATCTTTTTTTGTTGTGTTCATTATTCACAGTTTGCATTCTTTTTTTTTTTTCTTTGTTTCTTTTCTTTGCAGTTATTTTCCCTTTCTTTTGGTTTTTCGTTTGGAATAAGCGTTAATGGTAATAACTGAAAAAAGAAAAACTCATTTACAAAGAGCAAAAAAAGAGAATTGTTTGCCTTCTTCGCTAATTAAATACGAATTTCCCAATTTTTATCTCATTTTTAAAATTTACTTCTTTTTTGTTATTTCGTCTTTTGACTTTTATCTCTTTCTTTTTTCTTTTCTTTTTTTCCTTTTTCTTTTTTAAGTTGTTTTCCTCACCATTTTTTTTTGTTTGTTTGTTTGTTTGTTTGTTTGTTTGTTTGTACATATTTTTTTCTTTTTTCTTCCCTCTTTCAATTTTTCTTTAAAGTATTTGTGTAATGCGCGACAGACATTTACACAAACAAAAAGAAATACACACAAAAACAACAATACGAAATAAAATGCCCAAATTTCTCACTCACTCACAAAAAGAAAAGAAAAAAGAAGTGAATAAAAAGAAAAAACAAAAAGAGGAAAATGAGACGCACAAACAAAACAAATTAAGAAAAAGAAAACTGTCGACACAAACACAGACCTAAATTCTTTTTTTAAAAAGCGGAAAAACAAAAAACGAATATAAAACATAAAATTTCATAAAAACTGTGTTACAAACAGTTGTTCCCATCAAAAAAAAAAGGAAATGATTACTTCGCATGTTCCTTTCTTTATTTCCTTTTTCTTTTTTTCATTTTTTCTTGTCGTTTTTTACATTCCCCTTTTTTTTTTTTGAAAAAAAAAAGAAAACAAAAACTTTTTAAATATTTCGGTGAAATTGTTTCCTCATTCGCTCATTTTGACGCGGAAATGGGATACTGTTCTTTTTTCTTTTTGTGTGTGACAAAAATCATTCGTTTTCTATTTTTCTTTTATTAGTATTATTATTATTTGTGTTCCCTTTTTCGAATAAACTGTGCTCTTCATTCTCTTTCACTTTGGAAGTGATTTGGATCATTTCCAGTTTAACGTGACGTAATTATTTTCATTTACTTTCTTCTCATTTGACCTTCACTCTTTTCCTTTTTCTTCTCTCTCTTTTCTTTTTTTTTTGGGGGGGAGGGGAATTTCTTTATTTTCGTGTTCATTTCCTTAACAAACATTTTGTGTATTAATGTGTGGTATTATTCTGATCCTCGTTTTTTTGTTTTGTTGTTGTTGTTGTTTTTTAGATAAAATTGCCTTTCAACTGTATCTATTTTTTTTTGGTTTGTTTGTGATTGACTTCATAAATAGTTTTCATTGAAACTCGGCTAGCCCAGAGTGCCTTTTCATTTCTTTTTTTTTTTATTTCTTTGAATTCAATTTGTTTGAATTTCAATTTTTGATTTTCTTTCGCTTTTCTTTTTTGTTACGTTCTTCTTAGGTTCTTTTTTTTGTTTGTTTGTTTGTTTGTTTTGCTTGTTTTCTTTGCCTTTATGTTCCTCGTTAAACATAACGTGCATTTGTTAATTCGACAAAAAAAAAACCAATAAGGCGAATCAATCACTACCACAATAACAACAAAGAGCAAAAATACAAAAGACAAAAAAAAAAGAAAAGATCATAGAAAATCTGTCCATTCCATCAACACACTATCCTCTTTCTCTCAATTTATTCTTTCCTTCGTTTCTTTCCTCATGTATTTTTCCTTTTTCCTTATATATATATATAAATATATTTTCCTTCCGTCCTTATCCTCTTTCCCCACTTGTCGTCCAACCCGTGTTATGCGATTTTCTGCTTGAGGAAACCGTACCCGAGATCCTGTCCCTCCTGTTGCAGAATCTCATAGTACTGATTAATCATCGTCACCGCGAGCAGAATACCCGTGCCGCTCCCAATCGCCCCGAGAAAGTCCGCAAAGATCGTTAACGCCCCCACACACAATCCCCCAAAGCTTGCGGCGACGGGAATGTACTTTTCCAGCAATCGCGCCATATCCTCCTCGCTTTCCCGCGCCTGGGCGAGCCAGCGTCCCTCGGCGATGAGGCGCTTCGCCACATCCCTCGGCCCGGTCCGACTAATCGTCACCCACAGCTTGGAGAAGATCGCGCACGAGAAGAGCACAAAGACGACGTAGAAGATGGCGTGAATGGGATCATGCAGCATGTCGTAAAACGTGGCCGGTGGGGTGAGGTAATACGTGAGGCCCCCAACCGGAAAGAGCTGCCCGCTCTGCGAGTACGCCCGCTCCTCCCAGCGGCCGAGGAGGTTGATGAGGAAGTTGTGCTGCCCAAAGCGACGGGCGAGGATTTGGGAGAAGAAGTTGATGTTCGACACCACACTCGCCTGGAGAATGATGGGCATGTTGCTCGTGTAGAAGAGCTTAATCGTGTACGGCTGACGATCCGCCCCGGCGTGGCGGGATTTCGTCATAAGCGGGACGCGAAATCCTTGAAAGAAAACAACCACCGCAAACACCACAAGTGTGGCAAAGACATTTGTCAAGTTGGGAAGTTGCGGGCGGTAAAACGCCTCCTTCAGCGCCCGCACCTTATCCGAGCGGGACACCAAGAGGTGAAAGAAGGCAATAATGGCCCCCTCAAACTCTGATCCCCGTCCAGTGTTAATGGTGGAAGGGGAAAAGCTTTTCCAGATAATCGTGTCACATATATTCGTCGCAATAAAGAGGGAGGTACCCGCGCCAAGTCCCCACCCCTTCTGTAGCAACTCATCAAGCAGAATACATATCAACGTCGCCAACATGAGTTGGGCAACGATGAGGACACAAAAGAATGGGCCAATATCACTCACATCCCCATACATACCCGACCCGACATACGCGGTGGCCTCCACCGCCGTAATCACGAGTGCGGCAATCTTTTGAATCCCCTCAAACACCGCCCGTTCGTGTTTGCTGTTCGCGTCATAGTTGAATATCTTGAGGCCGGAGAGGAGTTCCATAAAGAGGGAGGCCGTCACAATAGGGGAGATGCCCAACTCCATGAGTGTGCCCTTATTACTCGCGAGCACCACACGCATCCAGTAAAACGGATCACTGCTCTTGCCGGGGCGCGAACCAAAGACGGGGACTTGACAACAAATGAGGAAAATGAAGAGCGCCACGGCGGTCCACATAATGCGCTCCTTAATTGGAGGAATGCGATGGGGACGGGACACCTCCGGCAGTAAACGCAAAAGAGGTTCCGCCATCATCATAAAGTTCGTCATTTTGGTCTTCTTGTTGGTTTGCTTTGTTTGCTTTCGTCTACTTCACGCGTGTGTGTGTGTGATCTTAATCTTTTTGTTGTTTTTTTTTTGTTTTTGTTTTGTTTTTTTATAGATCTTAATTTTGTGGATTTTTCTCACAGGTTTTTTCGTTGTTTATATATTTTTTAAAATAGGAAAAAAACCGTATGATACTTTATTCAAAAAAAAAAAAATTTCTTCTTCTAAAACAACTAAGAAAAAAGTAAACCAACGACAAAAAACACATAAAGAAGAGCATTTAATAATCATAGGAAAAAGAGAGAAAAAAAGACCTACACCAACCATATAATTTTTCTTTCCCATCCTTCCTTTTTCTATACCAAACAAATAAACAAGTAAAGAGAGATTAAATCTCCCATTCAAAAATACGAATATATTTTTATGTATATGCATATCCATATAAATACATATATATATATATATATATATATATATATATGAAATAAAAAATGACCAAAAGAAGAAATTATTTGAATCAACTTTTATATCGCATAAATGAACACATCGGCAAATGTCCTGTTGTGATCAAACACGATTGGAATAAAAACAGCTAAAAGAAGAAGTAATAAAACGAAAGTAGAAAAAAAAAAAAGATGAATTCGATAAAAAATCCTTACAGTATTGCTGTTGTATTGGACCACACACAACAATAACAATACTAATCTTTTTTTCTTCTTTTCAAATTATACATCTTTATCTTCATTTATTTATTTTTTTACGCGATCTTTTCTCAATACCTTTTTCCTCGTTTCAATTAAAACAAAAAAAGGAAAGAAATTAAAACATTGGAAGCAAAAGCGAAAACATAAAAAAAATGAGAAAAAGATGTAACTTTAAAAAACAGTGTGCATTATAACGCAAAAACAACACACACACAATATATATATATATATATATATATATATAAACGTAAAAAAAAAAGAGAGAAATGCGCACATCCAAACAAAGAATTAATTTTTCTGTATAAAATAAAAAATTATAATAAAAATAAAAGAAACGCATCAAACTACGGGAAAAAAAAAAATATTTTTTTTTTGTTATAAGTATCAAACTACGGCAAAGCTAGTAATAAAAGAAAAAAAGTAGTGAAAACTACGGTGGGATGAAATCAAGCAGAAAAGGAAATAAGAAAAATAAAGAACATTTTCATTTTTTTTTCTTCCCATTACGATTTATTTTTCCATTCTTTTACCAAATTTCACAACACGCATATTTGCGGTAAATCTTTTGGGAAAAAAAGTGCTTTCGTAACGGTTCATTTTTCTTTGTATGTGAAATTCAAGGAACGTAAAAAAAAAAGGGGGGGAATCACCTAATCAAATAAACAAAACAAATATAAATATATATATATATATATTTATATAACAAAAAAAAAAAGGAAAAACATACTTAGGAGGAGGAAAATTTTTTACTATGCTATCCCATTTTTTGGTTCAAGGCGTTTTGAATTACAACACTCTCTTCTTTTCCTCTAACCAAAAACGTAGAAGAAGAGAACAAAAAAAAAAAAAAACGTCAAAATAAAGTAGTATTTGACAAAAAAAAATCATTCAATTATTGTGCAGATACAGATTCATACAGCTATATATGTAAACAAATGTATATACATATATACACTTGTAGATATAACCCCTCCTCACGAGCGACAACTCCGTGTACGTCATCATGTACGCACAAGTTTGTGGAAGAGAAAAGGGGTACTAATAAGAAAAGAAAATAGTCTCCTTTCTTTAAAAAAATGGAATGGGAGGGGAAATGATTGCTTTTTAGGTTCATCATTTTGTTCTAAAGTGATGATGCGTGTAATTTATTGGTGTGTGTTTGATTGTGCGAAAAATGACGTGCGCGATACCATGTGAAAAAGAATGCTATTTTCTTCTCTCTTTATTGGAGATCAGTACTTTTTCAACCATGAAACAAAAAGAACATTAGTAATTTAAAAAAAAAAATTTGTACCGTTTCTTTCCGTTTTCTTTTTCGTTGCTCACTAGTAATATTTGTATTTCTCCCTTTCTCATGAATAGCTATCGTTATCTTCTCTTCTCGTTTCACTCTTCTGTTTTCGTTACTTTAACTTGCATCGGATGCGGCAAAAAAAAATATATATATATTATATAGATATATATAGAAATAGATACATATAGATAAAGATATATAGATAAAGATATATAGGTATATTGCAGTGTGATACCACTGTGCACGTATTGCGAAAAATAA
This sequence comes from Trypanosoma mega, assembly GCA_030849715.1. Taxonomy (NCBI): domain Eukaryota; phylum Euglenozoa; class Kinetoplastea; order Trypanosomatida; family Trypanosomatidae; genus Trypanosoma; species Trypanosoma mega. The sequence goes on along the minus strand of JASANV010001586.1, from coordinate 215,171 downwards.
TAATAATAATAATAATAAAAATAAAAATGGCGTTATACACTGTTATGTACAAATCTCTTAAGTACGTACAGATTCATTTTATTTATTTTCTTTCATTTCGTTCATTTCATCTTTTTTTTTTTGAAAAAAAAACTAACCTTCTCTCATTTTTCAGCTCCACAACCTCGTTTACTCCGAATTATTTTCTCGTTTTTGTTCTTTGCTACTTCCCTTTGAAAGACAATGGATAATAAACAAATAAAAAATTAATGCATACATATATATGTATATATATATATATATATATATATATATATATATATTTATATATATTTATATATAACCAAAGTCAAGGAGGTTTCACAGATTAAATTAGATAAATGCGTTCATTCATGCTCTTATCGTTTTGTTGCCTTACTTTCTGTGTGTGTGCGTGAGATTATATATCCATAAGGCAATATGTGCGGTAAAATGACTAATTGTCATCCATCAAAAAAGAGAAAATCTGTTCTCAGAAATGAGCACAAATATATGTATATATATATATATATATATATATATATATATCAAAAATGAGAAGATTGATATAATGGGGTAAAAGAACAAAAAAAAATCCTATTTTACCTCTACCATTTAATTCTCTGTTTCGCTTTACTTCTGTTTTGGGGATGCCAAAGTTGCAGTAGTTTATAGCTGGGTGAATGCAAGGACATAAAGGGTATCTTTAAGAATTTCTATTTAACAAGAAAAGTTCAAAAAGAGGTCAACAATGAAGGAGATAAGAACAATAATAAAGGGAGGGGGAGTGAAAAAATATGTCTTGTTAATGTGTTCTCGCAGCTGGAATCTGTTTTACTCACTTTTGTCCTTCTATGTATTTTTACGTTTTGCTTTTCTTTAAAAATTCATTATTCCAATTTCATCCTCATTACTCTTATCGGTTCGGGGGTTTCAAATCAAATACATGCTTTTGTGAGACTCAGCTTTGATAACCATGAAAAAAATAATGCGCAAGACTTGAAAAAAAAAAAGAGAAATAACGAGAAGGAAAAAAAAAATTGAAGTAACCGTCAAAGTTTATTGACTTTTCTCTCACATCCTTCACATGTTCCCTTTTTCTTGTTCTGTAATTTCATGCCGTTTTTTTTTCCAATTTTTCATCCTCATAACTCATTCAAGTCACACAAAAAAACATAGAAAGGTAAAAATGCATTTCGCTCCCCTACAAGGACAAAAAATAAAAAAACACACTTCTCTTTTGCTTTGTTTTCCAAACTTTTTTTTTTTTCTTCCCCACATCATATGGTTTTAAAAGTCCTTTTGGGGGGAGGAATTTAAATCGCAACCACCACTCCCATCTCTGCATTACCCATCTCCTCTGCAAAAATCCTTAACAACTATATATATATATTATACCCTTTTCTCTATTCCTTTTCACAGCCATCCATTCATCGTTCGTCTTCCCTTTACTTTTTGGTGTACAAAAGCGTGTGTACGTGTGATCATCTCTTCTTCCCGTGTGCGGATATGTCTCACTCCTTCTTTTTCCGATTCCCTCTTTCCGTCCCTCTCTGTCATCCGGGATAGCTGTGTCTCCGCGTATCTTCTCTTGCGAACTGCACATCAAGCAGACCCTCCAGCTCTGCGCAGTCTCGCAACCAACGCAGACACTGCAGGGCGTCCTGTGTCCGTTGAAATCGCACAAAACCCCCCCAAACCGCACCCCCTTGTCCCTCCCATTGCGACGCGTGGGGGCTTTGATACGGCACAAAGCTCCGAAACCCCGCGAAGCGCTCCGAGAAGAAGTGCGCATCCAACACCCGCCCCGCCATCGCCTCCGCGGCGCCGGGGAGACTTTCGGGGCGTCTTTCGGGGCGTCTTTCGGGGCGTCTTTTGTTTGGTGTCCGCGTCGGGGAGAGAAAGGACGGGCACTGGTGCACGTGGTGCGGCCGCGGCCACGTCGGGGCGGGGGCCGACGCGCGCGTTTCTCCCGAGCGGTTTGTTGCCGTCCACTGCCCCCCCCGCCGCACGCGCACAAAGAGCGTCCCGCACGGGAGAGACGCGTCGTCGAGTGCGATGGACGCCATGACGGCGGTTGGGACTGCGCGGGGGACGTCCCCTCCGCCCGGCGACGGCGGTTGGGAGTGCGCGTGCAGCTGGAAGTGGTGGAAGTCGGCGTTCGGCCACTGCTGGGCGGGGCGCGGGGGGTGTTGGGACGGGGGAAAGGGCGGGCGGGGAATCGGCGCGCCGCGCGACCACTCCGCGCAGAGTATCACGCCGCGCCGAAGTAACTTCCCGCACGCGACGGGGTCCCCGGCGCAGTTTTGGTACTCCGCGTAATGCACGGGCAGTCGATCCGGCGGCGCGCTACTGGGCGGCGCCGGGGTTTGGGAGAAGCCCGTCCACCTCTCCGCGGTTTGGCGCAGTGCGTGGAACCACTGCAGCGCGCGCTGCGCCGCCGCCGGGGTGTCGTAGTCGACAAATCCCACATCGCGTCCGGCGCTGCGCTTCACGCGGACATCTGTCAAACCCTCACTCGGCACATACGGCCGCAGCGAGGCGCTGTTGTGCACTGTCGATGGCAAATGGCGTATGAAGAGGGCGCGGCCCGGAGCTTGGGCGGGCGGCGGCACATGCGCGGGGGCGTAAGAAGGCAAACCGTGAAAACCCCCCGGCTGTGGATGGGACTGCGCAAACGGATCCGCGGCGCGGCCAACGCCACGCCCAGTCATCGGCGGCGAAGCGGGCGGCGCGCAACCACCTCGACCACTTCCGCTTCGCCAATGCATTCCTTCGAGGTGCGCCGCCGCACCCAAACCCCTCGCGGCAGGAGGCAATGCGGAGGGCTCAGCAAAGCGGGGGGAAAGGAAGAGAGAAAAGGTGGGGAAAGGGACGCGAGGGGGAAAAGTCGGATGGAACACGAAAAAAGGCTATAACAGTCGTTGCCGTTTTTGTTCTTGTTTTTGGGGTGTTTGGTTGTGTGTTTGTGCGTTGTGGGGAAGGGGAGGGGAAACTTTATCTCTCACTTTTTTCTCCCTTTCGGATGGTCTCTTCTTTTCTTTTCTTTATTTGTCGTTAAGCCCTTTTCCGTCTGATTTTTTCTTTGATTTGTGTTTTTAATGAAAGAGTGTGGAATGTGATTCTCACGCCTTTGTTTTTGTTCCTTTCTTGATGAGATTTTCTTTTTAAAAAAAAAATTAGTAAAAAAAATCGACACGTCGTGATGGCAGAATAGGTTAGGCACACACGTAAAGAAAAAAAAAAAAGAGCACGTAAAAGAAATGGCAACTCCTATGCAATCTTTTTTTTTTGTTGTTGTTGTTGTTTTGGATCGTACTTTAATTAATTTTTTCTTAAGTGATTTCTTATTTCTCTCTCTTTGTCTTTTGCTTATCTATCGAGTTGTTAGTGGATTCTCCTTTTTTTTTTTTCCTTTTCTGTATTCCTCCTTGTGTATATAAGTTGTCCAGCAAAAAAAAAACGGTTCTTCCCACGTAAAAAAAAAAAAAGAAAAGAAAAGAAAAGACCCTAAAATGAATACTTTCTTTTCTCTGTAAATATTTCACCCCTCTTAAAAATAGTAATAATATAGTATTAAAAATCGTCCGTACAAACAATCCGTGTTTCTTTCGTGTGTGTGTGTATATATGTATATGTATATAGGGTGTTTTTTACGAAACCTTTTGTTGCCTTTTTGCACCTCTTCTTTTTTTTTCTCTTTGATTACCTTTTGTTTTCCCTGCGCTCCTCTGTATACACCTCAGGTGTCTAACTTGTCTATGTGTGTGTGTGTGATTACTTGTGGAGATCAATAAAGAAACACACAGCAAGAGAGAAAAAGTTTTTCTTTGATTTTTTTATCTCTTTTTTTTTTTTGTAAAAAACAAAAAACAAATAATAATTTAGAAGAAAAAAAAAAGGCAAAGAAAAGAAGGCTTATGTATACACTTTTAGCAAGTCAGGAGTGCATATAATACTAAGGAATAACATAAACATTTGTATAACCGTTACATGAAGGATCAAAAAAAAAAAAAACCAGCGTAGTAGTTGCAGCCTGAAGAAGATATTGACAAAAAAAAAAAGAAGAACCTCTTCTCTTTTTCTTCGATTTCTGACACCACACTATTGCGCAACTCCTTCATAAATAGTATTGCACTGGAAGAAGGCTGCGCTCTTCCTACCGTTTCCTACACACAAACAAAAGAAAAAGAAAAAAGTTAGGAATGGTAATCAAAAAGAAAAATGGCAAAAGCAATCCATAATGCACTTTGTATATCCTTTTTCCTTTTCTTTCTCCTTCTCCTTCTTCAGATATTTGTATACGTATATATATATATATATATATATATATTTGCTTTTTATATTCTTCGTCCTCCTCCATCCACTTCGTCTTCACGGGGTATGCGGCAAACCCGCTACTACGCGCGGACATACTAAAATCCCTACGTAACTGCTTCTCCTTCCTCCTACTTTCCCTCATGGTTATATTTCCCCTTCCCTTCCTCCCCCCCCCCCTACTTGGCGCCGGCGATGCCCCTCGCGTTCCTCGCCGCGTCCGCCTCGAGCTTCTCCGCCTCCGCGCCCATTCCCATTCCGCGCAGCTCCTGCGCGACGGCGGCGGCGACGGACTTGTAGCTGTGCCCCCCCGACACCGCCCCCCCCCCGCACGTGTGCAGCGTCCGGCACGCCCCCCCGACGGCGCCGGCGAATGCCATCTCCACCTGCGCCGCCGCCGGCGCGTCGCTGAGGAGGACCACGCCGAGCGCCTCGGGGTGGAGGAGGAGGGCGTTGGCGGCGGCCGCGGTGCTCAGCACATCCGCCGCGAGCCCCGCCCCCCCAACCGCCTCCTCCGAGACGGCGCGGAAGAGCGCGTGGAGGGCGGCGTGTTTGGCCGCCGGCTTCACGACAAGCGTGACGCGCGCGGCCCCGAGCGCCCGGGCGTGCCGCACCGCGAGGGCCGCGCTTTGGCGGAGGGACGCCTCGGCCAGCGAACGGGCGGCCGTCGCGTCGATGCCGGCGGCGGGGAAGACGTCGAGGGCGTCGCGCGGCTGCACGGTGCCGGACGCGGCGCGCGGAACGACGGCGCGCACCAAAACGGTTCGGACGCCCGCAAAGGCCGCCGACGGGGACGCGGGGACGCGCGTGATGACGGTGTGCACCCCAATCGGCGTGTCGGGGCCGACAATGACGGCCTGACGCTCCGCCGACGTCGCCATGGTGGTGGAAACGGATCCGCCAGAGGCGTGGCGCACATACGACGACGCCGCCTGAAGTAACGCGGCGGAGGCGCCCGCGGAGATGATCGCAATCTGCTTCGACATCACTCGCTACAGGAAAGAGAATGGTATGTAAGACTCCTACAAGAAAGATAAGGGGTGGGGGAGAAAAAAGATCATTTTTGGGGGACAGAGTGAGGAATGGTTTGTGGAAAACTACACAAATAGTCAAACAAACCAAAAAAAAAAAAAGAGAGATTTTTGGCGTACAAAAAAAAAAAAAAAGCGGGTTATGGCACACCACAGCAACAACAAAAAAGAAGAAGACTTTTTTTCTTTCTTCAGTGTTGTTGTATGTTTGCGATCATTTTATTTGAAAGAAACAAGAAACTCGCACAGATGCACATCATCAAAATACTAAAATACCAATGAAGCAAAAAGAAAAAAAAACATTTGAGTGTTTTTTTTTCTTTTTCTTTTGAAAGAGAGTAAAGCAATAAATCGGAGTGAATACAGGTTGAAAACAAAAATATATAAATATACACCCATATATATATATATATATATATATATAGATTGTATGAGCGCTGCGTTTTGTTTTTTGTGTTTGTTTGTATCTGTATTTGTTTATTCCTCTTCGCTCAAGTTTTTCTGCTTGTGCCACATTATGCATAAGGCGACTCACATACACGACATCAAGAGATGATGAAAAAAAAAAAAGAAGTGCAATGTAATAAGCAGCTTTTTCAACTCAGTCGCAGCGTAACTGTGACCAAAAAAAACACAAAAAAAATTTCTTTAAAAAGAAGGCAATCCTAAACACGGAAAGAATGAAAATTGGATTACACCGCTCAGTTTCAGTTTTACCACCATGTACGGGTAGGTAGGTGCATGTGTGTGTGTGTGTGTGTGCGTAGATATGTATCTTTGATTAACTGTACATCTGCGTACACGGGGTGTTTTCAATTGCATGGAGGATGAGTAGAAAGGAGCACAGTACTTGTCATCTCCCTCTTCCCCACCAAATAACAAAAAGTAAGAAACACCCAAAATAATAATTCTTTTGACAAAAAAAAAAGAGGAGAGTTGCATTGAAAGACTGACTAACGCCAACAATAACAGCAAAAATAACAATCAACAACAAAAAAAAAAAGTAAGGAGAATAGACTAAACCACCTTCATCGGTGGATTCACTTGGACGACAAGAATTCATACGTATCCCACAGTTCCAGCAGCGCCAACACAGTCGGGCACATGAGAAGTGTATGGGGTGGAAAACTCAATCCCGTCATGTGACTCAGTCTCCGCGCAAACTCCACCGCAGCGCGCGTTAAAACGCAATGAAACTGCATCTCATAGTATTTAATCATAGGTGACACCTGATACACATTTGTTACAGCGGACATCTTTTCATTTGATAAAATCACATAATCACGTGAGTTGTGACATGTTCCATTCGTCACAGGTGATGCAGCCCCACCTAGTTCAACAAATGTTAGGGAGCTCTCAGCGCATTCCCTTGTTGTGGCACCACCATTCCTCTCGGTTGGTGGATGGGTGTGGGTTGGGTAACTGCTGACACACCCACTCAACCCACTTGACTCCTCCGCGTTGGATGAGGATGGGGACTTGGCGAGACCCCCTCGCACATCCATGAGGAGCCCCATTTCCATAAAGCGCATCGACAACTCCGTCACGGAGGCACAGTTTGACTTTCCCTCCCCATGCATACGCTGCAGGATGTGATTCACCCGCGCACACTTTGTGAATGTGCTACAGATAACACCCCTCGCTGCGCCACGCCGTGGGGAGTGAAAGACCCTCGCCCCGCGTCGCCCGGCGGGTTGCGTGAGGACCGTAATCCCACGCCGCGTCCAGGCGATGAGCTCGCCAAGACACGGGCCGGACACAGTGAAGTCCAGCAGCACATCCCCATCCCGCAGGTGGTGCAAGGCATAGGTGAGATCATGATGGGCACACGTAACGGCGAAGGCGACGTACTCCGTCAATCGTCCTGGCGGTGATTGTGACCATGGCGTCCCGTCCACAGGGGAGTAAACCTCCATGCAAAGTGTGGGAGCGTCTATGGCAATGCCCTCATTCAGCCAAGTGCGGAGTAAGTGGAGGGCAAGATGGCGGTTGTAGTAGGTGCTGTTCTCGGGAACAGAACTGGGGAGGAAATCACGGTGTACCTTTAGCCCCGTAGAACCGGCGTAGCGTACGAGGAGCGCACTTAAGCGCTGCAAATCGAGTGGGTGGCCACAAACAATTGCGGAACGTGGACTAATTATACGTACCATTTCGACTTGAGAAAAGGGAACAACCAGGGCGGCACCACTACTACTACAACTACCATCACCACTACCACCAGCACCAACACCCCTATTCACTTTGTTAGTGTAATCCGTGTTTACGTTACCAGAAACATGATCATTGGTGTTGCTGCTGTGCCTATCGTTATGGGTGTCAGACCCTATTTGAACACTGTTTGCTTCATCCAGCAGGAGCTGTAGAGAGGCTGTTGCAATATTCACAAGAAGAAGCAGAAAACTCGTCTGTGAACAGCTACAAAGATGCGCCAGGAGGCTTTCCTCGCATTCGCTAAATGTAAGACCGACAAAGTAGGCCGCTCGCATCATCCGTGAGACGTGGTGAATGAGCAACTCCTCTGTGGGTGACATGGCCACTGCGAGGGCCGCAAAGACACCTTTTCCCATCGTCAAGAGACCACCATGGCGACGCAAGCCCTCAAAGGTGTCCTCATACCCATTTAATTTTGCCGTGACATAGAAACATGAGGAGGTGTATAAGGTGTGCAGCGGCCAACTAAGCAAGGGAAATCGAAAAACCTCCGCATCCGGGACATCACCCGGGTTACGCAGAAGTTCCAGAATGTTCACCTCTTTTGGATAGAGCCCCGCAATGGATTGTACAACGCGCTCCACATACGGCTCAAGCAGCGTCCTGTGGTGGCGAAAGAGGTCCAAAAACCCACTCAAGCTTGAGCGCTCGAGTGAGCCGAAGAGTCCAAATACCCCGCGACTCCGACGCATCTGAGGCATCGGCGTGCTTGTGTTGCCCTCATCGGTGGAGGAATGGCGCGGGCCGCTTAACCCCTCCGCCGGCGCCGCACGCATCTTCACCCTCTCGGCGTTCGGGTCCGCTACGAAATGGGATTCCTCTTCCGCCGTCAATGTGGCCACCACGTCTGCGCGTGATAAGGCAGCGGCAGGAACGCCAGAGCCGTCCAGGCGCGGTGCGGCTTCCACCCGACCCACGCAAAGAACGTCACGCAACGCGTGCGCCGCCGAGTCCCGTCCAGTTTGTGGAATCCGCCGCCATGTCGACGCCGTCGCCGACGCGTGGGGGGCGCGAATGGACACCACCGCATTTGTTTGGGTTCGCACCTCACGCAGATCTCCCTCGCGGGAGGAGTGGTGGCCGCGGCTCGATGTGGTGCGCATACTGAGCGTCGGGGACACTCGGAATGGGGTGAAGTCCGTGCGAAGGTACACAACCCCGTCGGCGGCGCGGCGCACACCTAAAGGCGTTCTGCACGGCACCGTCGTCTCCGTCATGCTGTCCGGCAGCGGAAGGGCGGAGAGGCGATGGGAGGCACGCACCGCATCCATCCCTACAGGACGCGATAATGGGAGGCCAAAAACACAAACACACACACAGAGAGAGAAAGAGAGGAACGGGAACAGAAAAGGGGGAAGTGAGAGAAGGAAGAAAAGGATAAAAAGGTGTGGGGGGAAGTAGACGGGGTAGTAAACGTGTGAGGGAATAATAAACCGAGTCGAACTCGCGTATTACACCTCTCTCAGTAGAAAAATATACCCTCGTCAATCTATGTCCCCTCTTTTTTTTTTCCTACTTCTCTCCCTCTCTTCGTTGTCCGTCTGTGTCGATTGGGTTTTAAAAACGGCGATTTTTTTTTTTTGTTTTCTGTTTGCGTGTGTTGCTTTGATATTCTTGTCACGGCGTAGAAGCAACCCAAAGCCTTTTTTCTTCAAATCAAAAACAAAAAGTATATAAATAAATAAATATATATATATATATATATATATATATATATTCAATGCAAACTGACCTACTCAGCAGTAACGGAGGATTCTGATACAGCAATTTAAAGGAGGAGGTGAAGGGGTGTAAAGGTGTTACGACTGAAAGAGTTTCGTTATTCGTCAAAAATGGCCTTTCTGTCTCCAGAGTTCCTCCCTCACGCTCCTATAGTTTAGGCGACCAACGTCAGAAAGAAAAAAAAAAAAAGAGAAGAAATAAAAATGAAATGCTAACGTCAAAACGTCAAAAAAAAAAAAAGTATTCAAAAAGCCAACAAACAACGAGCACATGGCAAACCTTTTCCCCCAAGAAAAACAAAAAGAGGGAAAACAAAAAATTAGCTTAAGATAACACAAGAAAAACATATATATGCTTTGTGTTTGGAAAACTTAACAAAACTGAATCACTCGTATCGAGCAACGTCAAGAAAGCGCCACAAAAATTCGAAAAAACAATCGCACACAGGTACAAAGAGTACACAACAAACAACAACTACACCAAAATGGTTATATAAAAAAGAAACAAAACAAAACAAAGATGAAAAACCACGCGCACTCGACCGCATCAGTCGACACCTTCCTACACACAAACAAAAAACCTCATAAATAGACGCCGCCATGTCTCCTCTCCTCTCCTCTCCTCCAATTCTGCGTGTCCGTTACTTTTTCCTTCTTTCCTTCACTTCAAACGAATAGCACAATCCCATCGTGATCTGTGTGAGCGAGGGCGACGGATTGGTACGCGCAGCGGTGGAATGCGTCGTCGACCATGGTGGATGTTGTGCGTCGCCCTGTCATGAGTTCGAGTGCGGCCGGATTCCACACAACGCGATCGCACCACGCCGGAATGCGCTGTCGAATGTAGTCTCGCGTCGGTGCCGTCACGAGGCGCTGCGCCAGCGCGGCCTTCTCCGCGTTCGTCCCAAACGGAAGGCGCGAATACGTCGGAGGGAATCGAACAGCAAACTCCGCCAACTCAATACCACTCTGCTGCGCCGCCACATCGAGCAGGCGCTGCATTTCCGCATCGAAGCGTCGCACCTCCACCAACTGCTGCGCGTTTGCAAAGCATTCCCAAAAGCGGTCCGGCGCCCGTACATCTTTTGTGTCGAGCTCCACTTCAATGCGGTGCGTATCCCGCATGTGCCGCAGAAACCCATGCGCATCCAGGCGGGTATTGAAGTCCCCAAATATGAAGATCGGATCCTGCGGCGAGACGAAGGCGACGGACTCGGCGAGAGCCTCAAGCAATGACTCCTGTCGACGGAAAGCGTAACTGCTCGGACTGGGCGGCTGCGCAGCCACCGTGTTGCTCGTGTCGTGATTCAAGTGGAGGTTCAGAAAGTTCACCACCACCGTGCCGAGACGCAGAGAGGTGAGTAGAAACCCTTTGCGCGAGTTCCCCGCGTTGGCGAATTTATTACCATGAAAGAGAAAGGTAGGAGAGCTGCCATAGGTGCGGGGATCATCCGCCACGGCAACAAAGGTGCGGTGGCGAAAGGAAAGCAAACTGCTAATTGGGCACATGCGGGGGGAAAGGAATATAATGGAGCCCATCGCCGTAAAGCGCTGTGTCTCATTGTTCGGCTCCATCATGAGACCAGAGGTCCATCCCGCTTCGGGCAACAACATTCCAAGAGCCTCCGTAAAGTATGCATTAAAGTCCGTGTGCATCCGCCTTCCTCCAATCTCCTGAAAGTGAATCACAATCACATCCACCAACGGCGGCAGCGCGGCGGAGGATTCGGTGGAAAAGAGTTTGCCATCGCGTCGCTGTTGTGTTCTAAACTCGCGACGGCTTAATTCGTGTATCAACTGACGCAACTCCGTGAGGAATTCATGCACATCACGCCTCGTCCCTTCCGGCACCCCATCCAGGGATAGGGTGTTCTCCGCGACACCTTTGGGGGACTCATCCCCATCCCACTCTGTGCTACTCTTGGTGTGGGCAAGCGGATCGATGCCACCCATATTCTGCGAGAGTAGAAGCATGGAAAATGGCATCTCGGGAGGAGCCTCGGCGGCAAACGCGCACGTGCCGTAACGTGTTGGTTGGGAAGCTTTTGGGGGAACGGTAGAAAGAACGATGTCTAGCGGCTGAGGAGGTGCATTGGGCTCACTCCATGTCTTGGGATCTTTTATCACGTCCACTCGCGGCTGTGGTGGTTGTTGTTGCGTTATCGCCTGTTGATTACGCAGAGCAGAGGTGATACCGTCTAATAGGCTACGCATTCAGTCAACCGGGGATTGAACAGCTCCTTTAAGAAATGTCTTACTGTATGAATAAAAGGCTCTTTTCGAGAAAAGAGAAAAAAAAAAACCAATAATGATAATAAACAAAACAAACAAATAAAAACCTTTTTCAGTCGAACTCTATATCCTTTTTCTATACTTCTTATGTTTTCGTTCCTTTGGTGGTTTCAAAAAAAAAAAAAAGAATAATAATAAGAATAATAATAACCATAACACCAACAAAAAAAAACGTACATTTGCGACCCAAACATTTTGAGACTAGGAAACATCCAAGCGTCTCACCAACGCCAACATGTAAAGTTGAGAATCACAACAAATAAAATTAATAGAAAAATATGAAAAAAAAAAGTTAATAGTTTTTTGTTGTTTTTTTTACCTCAGCTTTCTCTGTTCGCGCGCAATGAAATAAAAACGAGCCTTTCGATCAGTAAGCAACCTCCTTTGATATTAATCCCATTTAATCAAGTTTTTCAGCAGGATATAAATCGTCCTGAAAGTAGAAAAGAACGAAAAAAAAAAATATATTTCCTCAATACGTTTTCATTTTGCAGATTGCCTACTTTTTCTCCCTTTGCTTTTTGTGAGAGAATACTACTCATAAAAAGAAACGAAAGTCAACAACGTGAATGTGATAACAAGATAAAGGAAAACTGACACAGTACAAAAGAAAAAAGAGATATAAAGCGGAAAAAAAAAGCGTATTGAATCGCATTTTTCTTCACTGTGTAGTAAGTCTTGCTTCAATTCTTCCCGTAGGATGACATCAGGTACCTCTCAGCACCAAAAAAAGGAGTTCACAAAAGTAAAAGAGAGAGAATACGCAGAATAAGAGAGTGCCATAAAAATAATAAAAAAACTTTTCCCATTTCATTTTCTTCTTTTCCCCTTACTTTCTTTTTTGTTGTTGTTGTTTTGTCACTCATTCTTTTTTCCATGCTTAGCAAATGGCCACCTCGTGCACTAAAGCACCAAACAGCATCAGCTCACTTTTCTTTACCAAAAAAAAAAAAAACTTCATTTTGTTGTTTCAAAAACAATTACTTAAAATCACACTTTTCCTTCTCCATAGAGCGCATCGTGAATAAGAAGCAAAACAAAAAAAATAATGCCCTACCAAAGTACCTCCCAGTACAAAAAAGGAGAAAATCGTAAAGATATAAACCATCCTTTTTTATTAAATACCTTCTACTTTCTTTCTTTTTTTTTTTTGCGACTTTATCAAGTAATAAAATCACTCTTTTTTCTTGTATTCTTTTTCCTCCGTTCCAAGAAGAACGTTTACATTTACTTTAAAATTCTTATCTCCCTTTTAGAGCTTTGCCGCGATTGCCTTGTACTGTGCCTCCATCTTCTTCTTCTCGTTGAGCGCGGCGTGGGCGGCGGCGACGATGGCCACCGGCACACGGAAGGGCGAGCACGACACGTAGTTCAGTCCAACCTTGTGGCAGAAGGCAATCGTCGTCGGGTCACCGCCGTGCTCGCCGCAGATGCCCATCTTCAGCATCGGCTTCACGCTACGGCCCTTCGCCACCGCAATGCGCACGAGCTCGCCAACGCCGTCCTGGTCGAGCGACTGGAACGGGTCCTGGCGGTAGATGCCGAGGTCGCCGTAGTGACGCAGGAAGGAGCCGGCGTCATCGCGCGAGAAGCCGCAGCCCATCTGTGTCAGGTCATTCGTGCCGAACGAGAAGAAGTCCGCCTCCTGCGCGATCTGGTCGGCAGTGATGGCGGCGCGCGGCACCTCAATCATGGTGCCAACAATGTAGTGCACGCGGTGGCCGGAGGCGGCGAGGGTCGCCTCGGCCGTCTTGACCGCCTGCTCCTTGGTGAACGTCAGCTCCTCGCGCTTGCCAACAAGTGGGATCATGATCTCGGGAATCACCTTGCACCCCTCCTTGCTCACCTCGACCGCGGCCTCGATGATCGCGCGCACCTGCATGTTGTAGATCTCAGGGTACGTGATACCAAGACGGCAGCCGCGGTGGCCAAGCATGGGGTTCATCTCATGGAGCGACTTCACGCGGTTGCGGATCTTCTCCACCGACACGCCAAGCTTCTGCGCGAGCTCCGCCTGCGCCGCCTCCTCGTGCGGGACGAACTCGTGCAGCGGCGGGTCCAGCAGACGGATCGTCACCGGCAGGCCCTTCATCGCGCGGAAGATGCCGACAAAGTCGCCGCGCTGCACGGGCAGAAGCTTCTGCAGCGCCGCCTCACGTCCGGCCAGGGTGTCGGCCAGAATCATCTCGCGGATCGCGTCGATGCGGTGGCCCTCAAAGAACATGTGCTCGGTGCGGCAGAGACCAACGCCCTCCGCGCCGAAGCCGCGGGCGCGTGTCGCGTCCACAGGTGTGTCCGCATTCGCGCGGACGCCGAGGCGCTTCACCGCATTGCACCACTTCAGAATCGTCTGGAAGTTCCCCTGCAGGCTCGGCGACTGCAGCTTCAGCTGGCCCTTGTAGACGAGGCCGCGGGAGCCATCGAGCGTCACCCAGTCGCCCTCGCGCAGCACGTGTCCGTGAAGCGTGAACTGCTTCCCCTTGATCACCATGTCGCCACAGCCAGACACGCAGCACTTGCCCATGCCGCGGGCCACAACGGCCGCGTGCGACGTCATGCCGCCGCGAGCCGTCAGAATACCGCGCGCCGCGTCCATACCGGCAAGGTCCTCCGGAGACGTCTCCAGGCGCACCATGATCACATTCTTGCCGCGCGACGCCCACTGCTTCGCGGACTCCGCGTCAAACACGACCTGGCCCACCGCGGCACCGGGGCTCGCCGCAAGACCCTTGCCGATCGCCTTGTGCGACTTCGCCGACTTGGGCTCAATGTTCGGGTGCATCAGGTGGTCCACCTGCGTCGGGTCAATGCGCAGCACGGCCTCCTCCTTGTTGATCAGGCCCTCATTCACCATCTCAATCGCAATGCGCACCGCCGCGTGGATTGTGCGCTTGCCATTACGGCACTGAAGCATCCACAGACGGCCGTCCTGCACGGTGAACTCGATATCCTGCATGTCGTGGTAGTGCAGCTCCAGCTTGCCACGGATGTCGCACAGCAGGCGGTAGTTGTCCGGCATCGTCTCCTCCATTGACGGGTACCGACGGCTGCGCTCCTCCTCGCTCACGCCGTGCTCCTTGGCCCAGCGCAGTGAGAGCTCGCGGCCAATCTGCTGAGGGGTGCGAATGCCCGCCACCACGTCCTCACCCTGCGCGTTCACAAGGTACTCGCCGTAGAAGAAGTTCTCGCCAGTGCTCGGGCTGCGTGAGAAGGCAACACCAGTGGCAGAGCGATCGTTGATGTTACCGAACACCATCGCCTGCACATTCACCGCCGTGCCGAGGAGGCCGGTGATGTTGTTCAAGCGGCGATACATCACCGCACGCGGATTGCCCCAGCTGCGGAACACAGCGTTGATGGCGGCAAATAGCTGCGTCATGGGGTCCTGCGGGAACGGGAAACCAGTCTTCTTCTGGAACAGAGCAAGGTACTCCTCCGTCAGCTCCTTCAGGTCCTTGGCTGTCAGGTCCGTGTCGAACTTTGTCCCACGCTTCTCCTTCATGTGGCCAATGGCCTCCTCAAAGTCCTCGCGACCCACCTGCATCACAATATCAGCGTACATCGTGATAAAGCGGCGGTATGAGTCGTACACGAAGCGCTCAAGGTTCGGCGAACGGCGCACCCACGCCTCCACAATGGCCTTGTTCATGCCAAGGTTCAGCACCGTGTCCATCATGCCGGGCATCGACGCGGCGGCGCCAGAGCGCACGGAGAAGAGAAGCGGGTTCTCCACATCACCGAACTTCGTACCCATCTCCGTCTCCACGCGGCGCACATTCGCCTTCACCTCCTCCACAACCTCCTGGGGAATGCCCTTCGCGGACTGATAAATCACGCACACCTCCGTGGTGATGGTGAAACCAGGGGGAACCGGAATTCCAAGGTTCACCATCTCGGCGAGGTTCGCACCCTTGCCACCGAGCAGCTCCTTCATGGTGCGGTTACCGTCAGCCTTGTTGCCTCCAAAGTAGTAAACATGCTTCTTAGACTGCATTTTATCTTCCTTGTAGAATTTGTTTGTTTTTATTAGTTTTTATAGTTCAAATTTAATATTTTGATGTAGCGTTTGAAATTCTTAACATAAAATTAAAAAGGGAACAATAAAAAGAAAAAAAAAAATATATATATATACATAGTTATTCACTAACAAGGTAAATAAATAGTACTCTCAATACAAAAACATCCTACACAAACTACAGTATCTATTGCAAAAGCACAAACATTAGAAAAATATATGTCCATCCATAGACCTCAGATATAAACTTATGTCAAGGTTAAGGTGAGTTTAACAACAACGAAAATTTTAAAAAATAAAAAAAACATATATATATACTTTTTTCTTTTGAATGTTCAACCAGATGGCGAATATTTGTACCAAAAAAAAAAAAACGTATAAATCATGCCCAAACCTTTTAGAGCTTTGCCGCGATTGCCTTGTACTGTGCCTCCATCTTCTTCTTCTCGTTGAGCGCGGCGTGGGCGGCGGCGACGATGGCCACCGGCACACGGAAGGGCGAGCACGACACGTAGTTCAGTCCAACCTTGTGGCAGAAGGCAATCGTCGTCGGGTCACCGCCGTGCTCGCCGCAGATGCCCATCTTCAGCATCGGCTTCACGCTACGGCCCTTCGCCACCGCAATGCGCACGAGCTCGCCAACGCCGTCCTGGTCGAGCGACTGGAACGGGTCCTGGCGGTAGATGCCGAGGTCGCCGTAGTGACGCAGGAAGGAGCCGGCGTCATCGCGCGAGAAGCCGCAGCCCATCTGTGTCAGGTCATTCGTGCCGAACGAGAAGAAGTCCGCCTCCTGCGCGATCTGGTCGGCAGTGATGGCGGCGCGCGGCACCTCAATCATGGTGCCAACAATGTAGTGCACGCGGTGGCCGGAGGCGGCGAGGGTCGCCTCGGCCGTCTTGACCGCCTGCTCCTTGGTGAACGTCAGCTCCTCGCGCTTGCCAACAAGTGGGATCATGATCTCGGGAATCACCTTGCACCCCTCCTTGCTCACCTCGACCGCGGCCTCGATGATCGCGCGCACCTGCATGTTGTAGATCTCAGGGTACGTGATACCAAGACGGCAGCCGCGGTGGCCAAGCATGGGGTTCATCTCATGGAGCGACTTCACGCGGTTGCGGATCTTCTCCACCGACACGCCAAGCTTCTGCGCGAGCTCCGCCTGCGCCGCCTCCTCGTGCGGGACGAACTCGTGCAGCGGCGGGTCCAGCAGACGGATCGTCACCGGCAGGCCCTTCATCGCGCGGAAGATGCCGACAAAGTCGCCGCGCTGCACGGGCAGAAGCTTCTGCAGCGCCGCCTCACGTCCGGCCAGGGTGTCGGCCAGAATCATCTCGCGGATCGCGTCGATGCGGTGGCCCTCAAAGAACATGTGCTCGGTGCGGCAGAGACCAACGCCCTCCGCGCCGAAGCCGCGGGCGCGTGTCGCGTCCACAGGTGTGTCCGCATTCGCGCGGACGCCGAGGCGCTTCACCGCATTGCACCACTTCAGAATCGTCTGGAAGTTCCCCTGCAGGCTCGGCGACTGCAGCTTCAGCTGGCCCTTGTAGACGAGGCCGCGGGAGCCATCGAGCGTCACCCAGTCGCCCTCGCGCAGCACGTGTCCGTGAAGCGTGAACTGCTTCCCCTTGATCACCATGTCGCCACAGCCAGACACGCAGCACTTGCCCATGCCGCGGGCCACAACGGCCGCGTGCGACGTCATGCCGCCGCGAGCCGTCAGAATACCGCGCGCCGCGTCCATACCGGCAAGGTCCTCCGGAGACGTCTCCAGGCGCACCATGATCACATTCTTGCCGCGCGACGCCCACTGCTTCGCGGACTCCGCGTCAAACACGACCTGGCCCACCGCGGCACCGGGGCTCGCCGCAAGACCCTTGCCGATCGCCTTGTGCGACTTCGCCGACTTGGGCTCAATGTTCGGGTGCATCAGGTGGTCCACCTGCGTCGGGTCAATGCGCAGCACGGCCTCCTCCTTGTTGATCAGGCCCTCATTCACCATCTCAATCGCAATGCGCACCGCCGCGTGGATTGTGCGCTTGCCATTACGGCACTGAAGCATCCACAGACGGCCGTCCTGCACGGTGAACTCGATATCCTGCATGTCGTGGTAGTGCAGCTCCAGCTTGCCACGGATGTCGCACAGCAGGCGGTAGTTGTCCGGCATCGTCTCCTCCATTGACGGGTACCGACGGCTGCGCTCCTCCTCGCTCACGCCGTGCTCCTTGGCCCAGCGCAGTGAGAGCTCGCGGCCAATCTGCTGAGGGGTGCGAATGCCCGCCACCACGTCCTCACCCTGCGCGTTCACAAGGTACTCGCCGTAGAAGAAGTTCTCGCCAGTGCTCGGGCTGCGTGAGAAGGCAACACCAGTGGCAGAGCGATCGTTGATGTTACCGAACACCATCGCCTGCACATTCACCGCCGTGCCGAGGAGGCCGGTGATGTTGTTCAAGCGGCGATACATCACCGCACGCGGATTGCCCCAGCTGCGGAACACAGCGTTGATGGCGGCAAATAGCTGCGTCATGGGGTCCTGCGGGAACGGGAAACCAGTCTTCTTCTGGAACAGAGCAAGGTACTCCTCCGTCAGCTCCTTCAGGTCCTTGGCTGTCAGGTCCGTGTCGAACTTTGTCCCACGCTTCTCCTTCATGTGGCCAATGGCCTCCTCAAAGTCCTCGCGACCCACCTGCATCACAATATCAGCGTACATCGTGATAAAGCGGCGGTATGAGTCGTACACGAAGCGCTCAAGGTTCGGCGAACGGCGCACCCACGCCTCCACAATGGCCTTGTTCATGCCAAGGTTCAGCACCGTGTCCATCATGCCGGGCATCGACGCGGCGGCGCCAGAGCGCACGGAGAAGAGAAGCGGGTTCTCCACATCACCGAACTTCGTACCCATCTCCGTCTCCACGCGGCGCACATTCGCCTTCACCTCCTCCACAACCTCCTGGGGAATGCCCTTCGCGGACTGATAAATCACGCACACCTCCGTGGTGATGGTGAAACCAGGGGGAACCGGAATTCCAAGGTTCACCATCTCGGCGAGGTTCGCACCCTTGCCACCGAGCAGCTCCTTCATGGTGCGGTTACCGTCAGCCTTGTTGCCTCCAAAGTAGTAAACATGCTTCTTAGACTGCATTTTATCTTCCTTGTAGAATTTGTTTGTTTTTATTAAATTTTATGTTTGGTTAGTAGTTGTATCTTGAAAGTAGTTAGAACTAAAAGTATGTATAGTTATACGGAAAGATGAAAAAAAAACGGAAATAAAAGTGGAAAGATAATCTTGTACTTCAGGATTTTTTTTTTGCTTTTTGAAGAAAAGACTCTATAGACCGATATGCATGTTGAACCGTTCGGCGATTATTATTATTTTCTTTTTTTGCCGTTGTTGCGTGTGTGTCTTTATTTTGTTGTATTTCTTCAAGAAGGGATATACTTCATTTGTTTTTCTTCTTTTTCTTTTGGTTTCATTTGTGGATGATATGTTTAGTATAGAGTAGTTGATATCTTGACTTTTTTTTTATTGTGTCAACCATGCGGCGATTGTTGCTTACTTGGTACACTGATCTAAATTGCAAACACCTTTATTGCATATTCACCAAATACAGGTGCCAAAAACGCATCTTTGCATCTCACTGATAGATAAATTAATGAGTCATTTCGTAAAGAAGCTTCCATAAGTAGCTTTTGGCCAGCAATAGTTTCTGCCCAGATGAAGAGCCCTGTTAGTCCAGTCTCTGGAATTTCTTTTGAATAGACGAGATTGAGACCATGTAGTCGAAGAGAATTCACTGTGAAACGGGAAGGTTCTGTCTTTACTGGTGACATATCCGATGGAATAACCCACGCGGGTGCACGGAGCTTACGGTACAACTCCGCGAAAAGAACCGAATCACATCCTGTTGCTGGAAGAAGTAGTATTGCAGGTGATATAGGAGGAGCAAGAAAGTAACGCGTTCCAATAGGTTCAGCATTGATACCTACGAGTAAATGACGTGTAGGTTCTTTTTCATTATTTGTACCAGTGAGTAAATGTACTGTATCGGGTTCTTTTTCACCCAATACGATTTGAATGACAGGGCATTCTTGTGCAAGACCGATAGCAAACATATTTCTATTTATCTGTAAGGTCATTAAACGGATATGACGCACGTAATCTTCACCAGGCATAAGTGAGAAGCGGCAAGCTAATACAATTTTACTTCCCTGTTGAATCCATGCCATGTGCACTTGTAGACCACTTCCTTCTTCAGCTGAGAGAACCAAAGACATACCTCCTTGTCCGCATGGACTTCCAGGATTTGATATCAAAGGTGATCCAATGGTATTGTTATCATTTGTAATTAAAGCACCATCTTCGCGGATACCTCCTGCAAAACCTGTAACATTTGGATCAAGGTTCTCTTCTTCGTCCTCATCCTCATTCTCATGGAGCGTTGCATTTTTATCAAAAATGAGATGAAGTGGACGGTGCAAGACTGAGGTTAGTTGTCCTACATCTAACAGCATACCATGTAGTCTAGACTGATCCATACTGTTTACGCCAGCGAACGAGGTAGCTTGTGTGGAAATAAGAATGAGCCGCTTGGCTACCTCACGATCATTTGTGATGAGACGCCAGTAAATAAATGCACGATCCCGTATATCTGGCAGAAGGGAATGCGTGGTCATGGCGAGAATACGTTCTAATACACTCTTATTACGTCCTATAGATTCCTCGTTACTCTTCAGGTAAATTTTGACGACAGCTGTAAGAAGTGTAAGTTGTACAGATGGCGATTCGGACATAAAATTATCTAAGAATACTTCAAGAATTTCCCATACATTATCCATATGATCTGCAAACTCACCAATGACCCATGCCATGGCTGATTTAGACTCTGAACTGGTTAGATTTCCTTGCACATCACATAATTTTTGTACCACACCAGTAAATTGATTTGGATAGCGTCGAAGAAGTGTTTGGATGACGACCGCCGCGTCTTGTACAACGCAGCTAACCCCAGTATTAATGAGTTGAACTAACTGTTCCACACAACGAGGTGCAAGTGCTTCCACTTTCACCGCCAAGAAGCCAATTGATCGAACTGATTTGCGTACCAATTCCTCATCTTCAGCAGTTGCGTATGCGGCATACTCAAAGAGAATCATCTCCCCTACAAATGTATCAGCAAGCTCAAGAAGAAGATCTGCCTTTTCTAATTTAATATAAATAGGGTCATCATGCTTTACAAAAAATTTACTCGCGTGTTTTCGGAAATATCGCCGCAGCTCTGTCATGAGTAATAAGCGAATATTTCGTAATGCGGCATACCTAGCTTCAAAATAAGGACAGTAAAGAAGTGATACACACGTCTCAATTAGCTTTGGTCCATAACGCTCCTGAAGCGGCATAAGTGGTCCGTCAGATCCTGGTGGTGCCATAAGAGAAGAGGTTTGTAGAAGAAAAACGGTGATAATTTTAACTGCAGATACAACAGTTGCCACATTCAAAGCGGAGAGAAATGGAATGACACCATCCACAATTCTTGTCCCTTCCTCAATGCCGATAACTGATGTTTTGTTTCTAAAGGCAAGTGCAATTCCCTCAAGTAAATAGTGTTGGTACCAACCTGTCACTCTATGTGCCGCTTCTAAAAGCTTGGTCAAATTTTCCACAATGACGGATTCAAGCGACACTGGAGCATTCCTTTGCAGTAACTCTGTAATCGCAGCAACAGCGGAGGAGACAACGTATGGATTAGAATCATGAATTTGTTCCTTGAGCTTTTCTAAAATTCCAGTCTCTTCACATACGTTCGGGGCTACATAATATAATTTTAATGTCGCAAACGCTGCAATGTGGCGTACATATGCATCGCTGTCCCCCAAACAACGTTGAAGGGGCGCCGTAATAAAGTCAACCATCACAGGAACTAGCAACGACGTCATGGTGCGAAGTGCCACTCCTCGAATTAATGGAGAGTCATTCAAAGTATCTTTAACAAAAGTTCCAGCCTGTAAAACAGACTTCTCTGGCTGCGACCGGCTATTATTCATCAAGTATAAATACACAATTCGTTTAATCGTGAGGTTGGTAGAAGAACAAAGCGGTGCAATATCGCTAAACAAACCAGACATATCCCTCCCTACAGTCATGAACGCTAAAATTTGCTGCAACGCTGCGAGTTGTCGTGGTTCATTTTGACTTAAAAGATCCTCACGGATAGAGGAAGAATCAAGTACTCTGCCAAAAAAGGCCGCACCGTCTAGACGACCCACATTGAACATGGTTTTCCTCTTAGTATAAGAGTGGGAAAAAGAATAGATTGTTTTTTTTCTTAAATGGTATTTTCTTTTTCTTGTTTGTTTTCCTTTGCCTTTATGTTCGCCTTTTTCGATCAGAGATTTCTTTTACTTGCTTTTATGTACTAATATCTTGAAATTTTTCTCCATCATGCAGAATTCATTTTCGGGGTTTTGTGAGTTTTAGTGTAAATATGGGTCGCAGAAACCGGAGTAGCAGCCAATCAAAAAAAAAGAAAAAAAAAAGAACACCCCAAAAAAGGAAAAGACATTAATAGAAGCAAGAACATGATCAAAAATAAATAAATAAATTTTGAACAATAAAAAAAAATTATATACATTGCATTCTGGTAACTTAGTTCCTCCTCATTGTTGTTGTTCTTGTCGCTTACACGCTTTCTTTTAAACGTTAGTTTTCCATTTCTACCGCTTATCACACAATAAACTTCATGCATCGTGTTGCCTCATGCACTACGTGACACGGAATAGAACAAAATAGCGCCTGCCGGCATCGCACACACCTGTAGGTCGCGGGAAGCAAGCAAACAGAGCAGAGATGATAGCCACCAGGGTGATTTGGTGGTGGTGCCGCCATGGCAAGAAAACTTAAATCCGGTGCGGACGTATCTTCTGGTGGAAAAACGCCGCGCGACTGGCACCACGCCCGCACAGTAACACACTCCCTTCGCACATCATCCAACACCGAATCACTCGCCGTCTGCGAGGTCATTTCTCCACTATTCGCACCGCCCATTTGACGCCACTTTTCTTTTTCAGCACGACGGCGTTTCTTTCCTCCACGCGGCGGCTCCACTTCTTCAACGGGTGAATTTGACGAACTGGAGGAGTCATCATTTGAACTCGCAGCGGCCCGCTCCTCCGCCTCCTCGTGATCCTCGAGCGTCCGGAGATATGTTCGGTGCTGATCAAGCAAAAACCGACCCAAGTGAAGCCGCGGCGGGGCACTCGACGAGGCCGAGCTGGGTTCTAAAAAATCGACCTCCGCATCATCATTGGCAGAGGAAGCATCGCGACGTTGACGTCGCAGGACCTCCCCGGCATCAACAAAAGCGTTGTCGCGGCACAATTGCGCCAAACGCTCCTCTTGTAGCTGTTGCGCTATCACCCCGTAAGGTCGGGACACATTTGAAGTGCTCATGAACGCAAAAGTTGGCACCAGAAACGTACAAAGGAAGAAATTAATAATTAAATATATATATATATATATCCCCCTTTCAACTCTTGTCGTCACTGTTATTTGGATACGGAAAATACCTTCTGTACAAACATACCCTAAAACAATATTAACAAAAAAAAAGATAGAAAAGCGCACAAAAAACGGTTTCACAGAGAACATTCAATGTACCTTTGATGCGCACAATATAGCAAATTGAAGATACAACAATACTCAAACACATACATCAATAAAAATGTAAAAACATTGAAACTCAAAGCTCGAAAACTAAAACGAAATGAAATATATAAAAAATGAAAAAAGCGGTTGAAGATATGGAATTGAGTCCATGCGAGTTTTTCTTACCGATTGGCCTTGGCGACACGCTCCACCTCGTCCTTCTTCTTGATGGCGTACGAGTTCGAGCTTCCCTTGGAGGCGTTGACGATCTCATCGGCGAGGCACTCAGGGAGTGTCTTGAGGTTACGGAACGCAGCCTCACGAGCACCTTTGCACATCAGGTAGATTGCCTCGTTCACGCGGCGCATGGGTGACACATCGACAGCTTGGCGGCGCACAACACCACCTGAGCCGACGCGGGTCGAGTCCTCACGCGGGGCACCCTTCGACACAGCATCAATCACAACCTGAATGGGGTTCTGGTCCGTCAGCAGGTGAACGATCTCCAGCGTGTGCTTCACCAGGCGCACAGCCTGAAGCTTACGGCCATTGCCGCGGCCCTTGAACATGAGGCCGTTCGTCAGGCGCTCCACAATCGGGATGCGTGCCTTGCGGAAGCGCTTCTTCTGCCAACGACCCGAAGAGTGTGGCACATACGTCGCTGTCTTCGCAATGTGGTCGCTCAGAGCAATCTCCGTCGTCTGGAGCTGCTCATATGACCACTTATTGAAGAGCTTGGGGGCCTTCGCGCTCATTTCCTTTCGCGGACAACAAAAAGAAAAAAAGAAAAAAGAAAGATTTACTTAATCATAGGATGCAGAGCAACAAAAACAAAACAATAATAAAGCACAAAGCAAAACAAAAACAATGTTACTTCATCTTAAAACTTTTCAAGTAATTCAGCGCAACGCTGCTGAAACTACAAAAGAAAAAGAAAATCAAAATAAAGTGAAACAAAAGAAAAAGAAAACGAAACTTTTTTCGTCTTGAAACCCAAAAAAGAAAACGGTTATAGAAGCACATGTTCTTACCGATTGGCCTTGGCGACACGCTCCACCTCGTCCTTCTTCTTGATGGCGTACGAGTTCGAGCTTCCCTTGGAGGCGTTGACGATCTCATCGGCGAGGCACTCAGGGAGTGTCTTGAGGTTACGGAACGCAGCCTCACGAGCACCTTTGCACATCAGGTAGATTGCCTCGTTCACGCGGCGCATGGGTGACACATCGACAGCTTGGCGGCGCACAACACCACCTGAGCCGACGCGGGTCGAGTCCTCACGCGGGGCACCCTTCGACACAGCATCAATCACAACCTGAATGGGGTTCTGGTCCGTCAGCAGGTGAACGATCTCCAGCGTGTGCTTCACCAGGCGCACAGCCTGAAGCTTACGGCCATTGCCGCGGCCCTTGAACATGAGGCCGTTCGTCAGGCGCTCCACAATCGGGATGCGTGCCTTGCGGAAGCGCTTCTTCTGCCAACGACCCGAAGAGTGTGGCACATACGTCGCTGTCTTCGCAATGTGGTCGCTCAGAGCAATCTCCGTCGTCTGGAGCTGCTCATATGACCACTTATTGAAGAGCTTGGGGGCCTTCGCGCTCATAATGGATTTCTATTATCATAAAATAACAGGCAAAAGAAAGCAGTATATTAGCAAAAATAAAAATAAAGTTTAAAAAGTAGCACAGAGGAAAAGACAAAACAATCCATGTGACCCATATTAATTAAGTTTTTTTCTCGTCTTAACCAAAAGCAAAAAAAAAAAAAAGATGGCAAGAAACCAAGCCCATTGTATTTCAATATGCAATGTTGTATCACTTAAACGCTCAGTCGAGATTTCCATATATAAATCTCTGTTAAAAACGTACTCTCTAAAAGAAGTCACCGTCGTCATCCCCACCGCTACCTTCAGGTCCATCCAAATCACCCGCATCGTCATCATCATCAACGTACAAGGAAACAGACATTTCATCATCATCCTTGTCGTACGCATCACCACCTCCCTCCTCTTCACGATCATCATCTTCACGTTTCGGTGCATTCTTGGCTCCACCTTCGCCATCATCATCATCGGGTACTGCACGCTTTGCGCGGCGCGGAATATCTGGAGCACTTTCCAGCACAGTCACTTTTGCCCCTCGTCTTAACGGTTTTACTAAACGTTTTCGCCTTACTGCACGAATACGGAATCGATCTAAACCACCACCAATACGTGTGGATGGTAGGCCATAGCATTGAAGTTCATGGGGTAGCCCAAGAGCATCCTCCCATTGATGGAGACGATCATTACTTCGTGTAGCATTATTTCTCCTAGATTCATCACAAACGCCCAAAAGATGAGGATAATGCAATATGTTCAACGGCTCCTTTCCTGACTCCGCAATGACAAACGCACGAGCATTCGCTGGTTGATTCTGAGAATCGACAAAACAACTGTAAAATTCATGTAGAGGCGGAGCTTTTCTGCCGTGCATTGGAACACTTCCCCCTTGAGAAGGAGCAGCTCGGCCACGCAATTCTCCAACCCCATCATCAATACTAGGGAGCATAATAACCGGTGCGCCATCTCCTGAAGCAACGTTTGACTGCTGCGTATAGTAATGGTACACACGCGGTGGATAAAGAGCCTCTGTGTAACTCCCAATAACACCAGGTTGAGGAGTTTTATCAAAACGACCCCTTCCAAAACCACGCATTCTCCTACACTATTGTTGTTTATAAAAGATACAGTAATGTATTAATACATACGTAAACATGCAAAAGCACATAAATCAAAAAAAATGCAAAGTGAAAAAAAAAGGTCCCCACTTGAGAAAAAACAACAACATCTGAAAGGCATGATACACAAGCAAAAATATCAAAACTGGAAAATGAGTAGCTCAAAAAAAAAAAAAAAAGACACGATCGTTACAGCTGAGTAACAAAATTAAAACAGAAACTTCACCGCTTGTGTAAAAGTGAATCCTTTAAAAAATAATAATAAAAGCGTTTCTCTAATTTAAAGAGAAGGAAAACAGAAAAATAAAAAGCTAAAAAATCAATCTTTGGTTTAATGTTTAAAGAAAAGAAAAGTAAAAATAAAGATTTTTTCTTTCTTTTTGAAGAAGTAAAAAACAAGTAAAGTATGTTAGACGGCATTTTTTTTTTTTTTGCCAAAGACAAGGACAACAAAAAGGAGTCTTCTAAGACAAAAAAAAAAAAAACAGGTAGGCAACACGATAAAAACAGCAAAACTTGTTAAAGGCGATTAGAAGAACGTGCAGGTTTATTAACATCATCGCAACACTTGCTACAGGTCAACGATATCGCCTCGTTCAGAGAGAGCATTGATCATTCGGAAGCGCCAAGATCCAATAAATTTGGATGCTACAAAAGAAAAAAGGGAAGAATATTTAAAAGAGGCACTTTCCCAAAACTCCCTCCACATCGCACATACAAAAAAAAAAAAAAAAACGTCCTTGTTATTCATAATTAACCAATATCGTCCTGGGAAGTAAAAAAAAAGAAAAAACTGTTAGGAGTCATTCTCTAACAGCAGAAATAAAGTAACATATGAAAAAAAAAAGAAATACAAGTCCCATTTTTCACATTAATTTAAATTCAAAACAAAAAAGAAAAAAGAAAAACAGAAAGAATTCGAAAATCATTAATCAAACACATATATGTACATACTTAGTTGCAGGTCGGGCGTAAGAAAAAAAAATATCTGCAATAAAGATAATAAAATAATTAAGAGCAATGAAACAAAAAAAACGCACACGTAGATGTAGTGCTCAGAAAATAGAAGTATACAGCACTTCTAGATACCTCAGAAAAAAATAAGGAGGTGAGAGGGGCACTGACATTCAAATGAAAATCACTCCACCTTACAAAAAAAAAAAAAGAGAGCCAAAAACATTGGAATAGGGGCATATCTCAGAAATCCGAGCCATGCACAGTAGTCTTCCCGGACTAAACGAAAAAAAAAAGAAAAAAACATCTCCTTTAGATCAAAAACCTCACCTGTCAAACCCATCAGAGATAAGTAAGTTACTTTGCTCAGTGACCGAATGAGCTTTATTCATAGAACAAGAAAAATCGTGCATATCATCTTCATGTAATATTTTCAATAAAATCAATATATAATGGGTACTCTAATTGTTCTCCATTCTTTACCACGAGACCAACATCTTCGTCTCTCCATAAAGACGCTTCAAAAAAGAAACAAAAAATTGAACTGAGACCAGTGAATAAAACAACAAAAATTATACACAGAAACATTTTTTTCTCTTTTCAAAATCTATCAATGTCCTCAGTCTAAAAGAAAAGCGACATATTTTAATTAATACTTGCACCTCCGTCGACATGTTTTTTATTATCCGTTATTGCGTTTTTCTCAGCGACCATGTGTGTTTGTCTAAAAGAAAAAAAAGGGGGTAGCTCACCAATCACAATTCTCTACAACTTTGAAGGAATAATAAAAAGCAAAAAAACACCTTTTTTGAAAAGAACAAAAAAAAAAACCTAAGCAGGTACGCCAAAAATGAAAAATAGTGCAACTATTTTTAATTTAAAAAAAAAATCAACATCCATTTAGAAGCCATCCAAAGTAGGCACCAGCTCAGGGAATATTCCATAATACAAAAAAAAGACAGCCATTCCACTATTGATGTCTAAAAAAAGGGACTTGAAAACTGAGTGTCTCCACACACAAAAAAAAAAAAAAGATATATCCCGTGAGGAATAACCTTCTGTCTTATGAGTCTTTTAACGCCAAAGCACATCAGCAGCGGGAAAAAAAAAAGCAGGAAAAGGACCTCATCACAAAAGTGACAAAAAGCATCCAATATTTCCACAATCCACCTAGTACGCATCATTTGATATTTACTCTTCTAGCTTTTCTATGCATGTATTCACTACACCTAGTTGAAGAAAAATAAAAAAGAGAAAAAGGAAAGTATATTTAAAAAAATGAGATCTAAACCTATACATGTTTCAGTAGATACAAAACGAAGAACATTATCTTAGTTTTTCTACTCTCAAATAAAAAGTGAGGTTAGATATAATAATAAAAATTTAGGCGAAAATATAAAAAAATGTCATACACAGAATTCTTCCTTTCAATGATATATGTATATATCGGAGGATCATCGTCTGGGATAGTGGCGATCCGGCGAATAGCTTCTTCCTCTACGTCGGCTACTGTGACGACGTCGACGACTCTCACGACGATGCCTCTCCCGACTTCTATGATTTCTTCCTCGGCTACGTTTTCGAGAGCGTGGACTGCGGCTATGTCTTCCACGTCCAGAGATGTGCTTCATCATGCAATCAACACGCGTACATCTTCCCCTCAAGTAATCACGACAAATCTGACGCTCCTTTGGAGCTAAAGCAAGTTTTCGTTGTTGTTCTTTCTTTTCCTCACAACGATCCTCGGTGTGCCCACGCATGTGACAAAAAGAACAAATTTTGTTACTATCGCCGTTAAGAGGTTTTGGAGCGGTGTTTTGATGTGTTAATATTAAAGCTCGTATCCCTTTAGGTGGCTTACCTGGTGGTGGCCTAGGTAAAGGTCCACTTCTCTGCTTCACGTTGATGGTTACACGCATTCCATCGGAAAGAACATACTCCTCTGTAGGATTAATAAAAAAGCGAACCTGTTCATCTTCTTCTGGGTTAGGAGTAATGATCTCTGAAACTTTATCTTTTCGTGTTACACCAATTAGTTGCAGTAGTTCTTCGGGTGAGGCTTCATTCTGGGCTTCATCTAAAGTTTCAGCCTTTTTATCCTCTGTAATTGAATCCTCCGTTGCAGCATCCTCATTGGTTTGAGCAAATGCACTTTCATCTTGGACGGTTTTAATAAGAAATTCCTCCTCACGTCGAGGTAAAGTATTAGACAATTCAGTCTCTGGACGTGGTACCTCTTTTTGTTGTTGTTGTTGTTCCTGTTGTTGTTGTTGTTGTTTTGCTTCCTCAGCAGCCATTTCCTGTCGAATTCTTTCAAAGGCCTCTCTAGCTTGTTGTTCTTCTGCCTCTCTTGTTGCTTGCCTGAGAAGTTGTCTTGCCTCCCGCTGCGTTTCAAGTCTATTATTCCACCTCAAAAACAGTGGATGACTAGCAGAAAGAAAACCAAACCTCGGTGTTGTGCGTAAAAGTTCATTAAAATCAATTCGTCCAGATGCATTCTTATCATCCGTTTTTTCCTCCTCATCCAATACTTTTGCCAAAAGTTCAGAAATGGCTCCAGTTGTTTGAAGTTTGATTATTAGTGTTAGGTGTTGAGCAGCAATTTCCTCAAAATCCGCACGGCTTCCAACAAACTGATTATTTACGCTTGTAATCATGAAATGAGGTAACACATTTGCCTTTGCAGCCGGTGAATTTGGCTCTGTAGAAAGAACCTCAGCATCATCGCTAAGCTTGATTCCTAGTGCAGAAAGCGGCTCATTACTGTATTCTCTCTCAATACGACGAACTATAATTCCATCATTATCTGGTGGTGCGCTATTATCCACGAATGCGCCTGCTGGTACACCGCCAAACTTTAGTTTCTCCAGGAAAGATTTCGCAGAGTCGGTTCCCTGCATATCCAAACTCTTTCTTCTTGTGCTTTTTCTTCCTTGACAGAAAACAATAATAACAATAATAATAATAATAATGAAAAAGAAGAAAAAAATGAAAAAGGCTTTCTTTAAAAAATCAAGTTTAACAAGGGAGTTGCAAAAATAAAATGTGAAAGCGAAAAAAAAAAAATAATACAGATCAGAAAAATATAGAAAACAAAAGGAAATCAATCCCATCAAAATATCAACAGAAAACATCAAAAAAAAAAACTAGATGCACACACCCATCATGCAAACATTAATGCAACTGAGAGAAGTGAAAAAGCAAAGCAGTGACACAAATACAATATATATATATATATATATATATATATATATATATATCATTCTTCTTCTTCATCTTACCCTCGGCCTCACCATCATTAACAGGAACGACCAAAGAGGAAGAAGGACATGCTTTCTTCCTTCTTTTCATGGTTAAAAATAAAAGATGAACTATATTGCAAAAAAAAAAAGTTTTTACCTTGAAAAGCGATGTTAAGAATCTTTTTCGTTTCTTTCTGTTTTTCCAAGGAGAGGCATGTAAATACACAGAAAAGCACGTAAAAAAAAAGAAAAAGAAGGCATCACTCTCAAAAGCAACCAAACAGACAGCATTTCCATGTCACCTTCTGGCGCAAAAAAATAACAAAACATCCAAATCAATTCGAAAGCCAAAATAACCAAGGTGGCAGAGAACGGCCAAGCCAGAAACTCCCACCGCGAAATTCACTGAAAAGAAAAAGAAGGACGAGCTCACCGAGAAGAAAGAATGGGCATCGCCCCGCGACGTCTGCGCGCGCTGCTCTTTTTTTTTGTTTGTTTGTTTGTTTGTTTTCTCATTCAATTTAACGGAAACAGTGGCAACAGGCGGCGGCGACATGGTACACACATCGAAGTGGATGCAGGAACCGTTCCGACCACAAGAGAAGCGAGCTTGCTCCATTCTTTTGAGAAAAAAAGGAATATAATCCGCCTTTTTTACCCAGCAAAAGAATAAATCAGAAAAGGAAAATAAGGGGAATCAAACAAAACCATCAGTATAGAACGTATAGAGAATCCACCTACCGGCACGACAAAAGCATCTTTTATCAATGAAGTTCGGGCGCCATGGCTAGCAAACAACGCGCCACGCGCCAGCTACGGACGCAAAAAGCTTACATGGCAGCTTCTCCTCCACATGATGACAGGTTCCGCGCAGCACACCGCAGCCCAGCACGGCGATAACCACCACTTTGCATCCATCTTCGAGGACCACGTATCGTCGGGGAAAAATGCGCAAGACCGGCGTGGCCATGAGGGGGAACCCAGAACGGCCGAACGCGGTTTCAACGCCAGGAGGCGCCGCATGCTTTCGATGCGGCGCTCTCTGGCACAAGATGGCCCAGCGGTGCGCACAAGCAACCCACCAGCCAACACCAAGCGCAACCCAATCCACCGATCGAAAACCGAGAGACAAATATTTTTAGAAAACGCAAAGACAAATAAAGCAAATAAAACCGAAAGGCCACCGGAGCGATACCGCAGTCATCGCGAGCCTTTTTTTTCTTTTTGAAAGCTTACGAAATAAACGTTATGGGGACACGG
The DNA here is from genome assembly GCA_030849715.1 of Trypanosoma mega. NCBI lineage: Eukaryota > Euglenozoa > Kinetoplastea > Trypanosomatida > Trypanosomatidae > Trypanosoma > Trypanosoma mega. The sequence goes on along the minus strand of JASANV010001586.1, from coordinate 183,777 downwards.
TGCCGCCCGAATTTTTTGTGATCCCGCCGGGGTTGGTTTGAACCAAAACAATCTTTTGTCTCTCTCTTCTTTTTTTTTTTTTACCCCTTTTTGTTTTATGAAGGCCTTCTTCTTAGCAATAGGGCCTCGAAAGCTTTAGCTTAAAACATTTTTGATTTTCGCCTCCAGCCCGTTAAGCCCCCTCGCCCCGCGCAGGGGGCGATGGATGGCCTTATATTTGCCCCTTTTTCTCGGGAAAATTGCGAACTATGAGCTTGCAGTTTTTCCCCGCGCGTTTGGCCCGCAAATGCAAATGCGTTTTGTTTTGAAATTTGCCTGGCCAACGAAACGCATCACCATACAGCTTGTGCCCCTTGTGTGTTTCCCCTTGCCTTCGCTATCTTGAAGGAAACCGTCGCTTGGCAAAATACCATCCTAAAAAATAAAAACCGCAAGCCCACAATTCGCGATTTTCCCAACCAGCCCCCCCCACAAAAAAAACAAAAAAAACTACGTTTTTAAGAAAAAAGTTTTTACAGCGCCGGCTTAATTTCTTTACCGGCGGAAAAAAGGCGAACTTTTCAACGCGCGCACCGCGCGGATTTACTGTATTGCCGGCCGTTTTTTTTCTTACCAAAGCCAAAGGGTTCGGGAGTCTGGGCAGTAATTGGGTTGAATTCCGATTTCTCCTTTTGGGCAGTGTGTGGCCAAAAAAGGAAAACTATCTTGTACCTTAGTCGGATGTTTTGTCGCGCCGTTGGTCTAGTGGCATGATGGTACCCTCCCAAGGTATTGACCCGGGTTCGATTCCCGGACGGCGCATTTTCCCTATATTTTTTCCTTTTAGCGCGATGCCGGCGAGGGCTTTTAACCCAGGCCCTTTCCAATGGAACAGTGCAAAAAAGAAAATACCCTTTTAATCTTTAAAGGCGTTATTTTTAATATTATGAAGTAAAGGGTGTCGCGCTTTTTTTTTCTTTTTTCAAAGATCGCGCCGCGGGCGGACACAATAAATACGAATATTAAAAATGTTACCAAAAAAAATACCGGCCCCTATCATACCCCGCTCTGCCCTCTTTATTTATTTTTTTTTTTTAGAGGGAAGAGAGGAAAGCTTCAACCACCGTTATTTTTATTTTTTGCTGTTGTTGTCTCGGCGGCTTTCACGCACCGAACTTACGACACTGAATATCCACTTATCTAATCGGCAGGCCCTTGCCCCTCCCCATGGCTTAGAATAACAAAGAGGCAAAAAGAGGGAAAACTCCAAGAAAATGCATCCTGAATTCAGTCATGGATCATCCACATAAAAAAAAAAAAACCATATCTATGACCATCACAAACAGTAATGTTTTTGATAGTAAGACAAAGTGGAAAAGAGTGTTAATCTACAATTTACGAAGTGACAACCCCAAGGGGCCTTCCAACCCTGAAAAATGCCCCGCGAGGAGGGATCGAGAGGGTGGGTGGGATGGAAAAACGAAAAAAACTTGTTTTTTTTTTTTTTCAGGAAGACCCTTAAACTAAACCTGCGCGCTCCTTCTGTCATAGACTAGGAAAATAAGGAAAGGGATAAATAAATAAGGGGGACAAAAAGGATGAGGACCAAGTAAAGGAATAGGTAGCCTACCTCAGTTGACATTCTCTTTACAAGCTTCCAGGAACGGACGAAAAAACAAAAAGAAAAATCAGCGTAACGCAGACAACAAAAACAACAACGGCGCGTTTTAGTGCAGAAACAGCCTCCGGTAAATGTTCGACGATACTGCCATGTATTCCACCCTGGCTGCGTGCTAACATCCTATTTGCTAAAAATGGGAAGAATAGTACCTACCTTCCTATTCTTAGAAAAAGAAGAGAAGAAAAAGTTAGGAAAGAAAACAATTTATTGTGTTATGCTGATATGAAAAGTATCAGCTCTCAACCAATCAGTACACAACACATAAGAAGTTTTATTGAGTTCGTTCTCTAAAAATTTTATATGATTACTAACGAAATGGAAGTGCTGAAAGCGCCTTTAGGCCGCCTCCCGCGCGAGGCGGTCGGGGGTGGGTAAGGGCGGGTTTTCAGAAACTTACAATTGACGAAAGTCTTTAGGTAAAAAAGTGAAGAGAAGATTTTAGAATGAATATAATAGTCAGGTGATACCATTCATATCGCAGGCTTTCAAAAAAAAAAAAAAGGAAGAGAAAAACATTTTTTAACAAGAGAAAAGCAAAGCGCAAGGACGCAAAAAATAAGAGTGGAACTTCTACAAACATGAGCTCAACCCAAAAAAAAGTAAAAAAAAAAAAAGAACCTTACACAGTGTTATTGCGACTCTTTTTTTTTTTTTTCTTTATCTTTTTTTCTTTCACGCGGCGGGTGTTGAGAGCGCACACACACACACAAAAAAAAAAGAACAAGTGCAGTAATCATCAGAAAAATGAATCTACGCACATGCGCTCTAAAGTATTCGCGTTGGAAAAACAAAAAAAAAAATCATTGAAGGATCAAATATAGAATGTGTATATATACTCATTTATATATATATATATATATATATATATATATATATATGTAAACAATTCGTGGATTTTATGATCGCAAAATATAGAAAAAAAAACGCAAATGACACAATCAAATCTAATAAAGGAAAATAAAAATAATAATAAAGTGATGGGAAGAAGTGGCAATACAAAGGCACAGAGGGGATCATCTACCATGACAGGAAGACTCCACGTGACTCCGGCTCAAACGCGCCGTACTTGTCTCAAATCTCCGTCTGATGCAATGATTGTCCATTTGAATGGCTGCGCCAATCTCGTCACCCCCACACGTTGTGGGATGATTCATGGAACATAATGTCTGATCCGTTCTATCCCCTCCGCTCGTCCTTGGACGCGCGTGGGATATGATGCATTTCTTCTGTATCAAAGTTTCTGTCAGGTTGAGGTCACCCCCTTGCGTATTACTCCAGCTGCAGCTATCCAACGCACTTCCCGTCTGCTGGTTCTTTGCCCCCCCATCACTTAATACACGGGGGCGGCCGCCAAAGGTGGTTTCGGGTTGATGCAACTCACTAAAAACACACCCAGGCTCAAAGGAACCGCAAAGAAGAGGCGACAGTGGGCTCGACGCTGCAGTTTCGCGTGAGACAGGTCGTGCGAAAACGCCAGACCCCAACCCAGGGGGAGATGGAAACACCATCCCAGCTATTCCGTCTTCTTCTTGTTGTTGTTGTTGTTTCTGTGGTGCGAACCCCTCTGTATTTTCATTTTCACTCTTGCGAACCCTCATCGCATGAAACGGGGCATGAGAGGTGGTAAAGGATCCCTTCGCTTCCAGGGTTTCAAGTTCCGAGTGCGGATTTCCGGGTCTTGCCTGCCGGAATGGGTTGGAGCTCAACAGGAAAGAATCATCCACACCTTTTGTCGTTCTCCTCACCACATCCTTGGCGTTTGTGTTGCCTTTGTTCTTATTATTGGAGCAATCGTGGTGATCCGTAAAGCGAACAGGTCGGCTTTGGGACGAAAAGTCTCCCGGTTCCGTTACCTCTTCCCAGCCGAGAATTGGGACGTAGCATCGGCTCAAACGTTCCCAATGTTCCTTCTGACCTTGAGTTAGCAATGACGCATTTACGCTTGTCACCACCGCATCCATACGTTCCAACCCTGTTTGGTGAGAGGGGTGGGTACTGTTCGTATCCTTCGCATTTCTCGCGGCGGGGGTCGGCACACTTTTCGCCACCCCCGTATCCCGCCGCACTCGCCAGGAGAGTCGAACCCAACGGCCATGCTTGCGAGGGGCGGGCGACTCCGCCATCACAGGGGACTCTTTAAAGGACGAGAAACCAACACCTGCCCGGAAACTATCCGACGCTGTAATGGGGGAGCCGCCTGGATTACTATACTCACCAAACTCGCTATAAATATACGGGGAGGCTGTAACAACTTCCACCAAAGAACTACGCGGTGGTACATACTCGCGCAGCACCATCACAGGTTTTTGGGTGTTTTTACGTTTGTCCTTTTTTATTGTAACCTGTTGTCGCTCCATGTTGCGCCGAGCCTCTTGCAGCCTGTCTAATAAAGGGGGCAGTGTATTCAGGTGGGTATGTTTTGACCCTATTGATCCCCTCATCCCAGGATTTGTAGTAAAAATGATTTGACTCGACTAAAGCCGGATATATCTGCCCCCTCAGCAATCTTGGAGGAACAAGAAGGAAACTAGTATATATATATATATATATATATGTTTTTTTCAGTAGGTTTGTTGCATCCAACAAGAACAACAGTTTTTTTTTTTTGTAAGAAATGAGTATCGCTAAAAAAACAATACACTACACACACTACTACTACAGATTGAATCCTGTTCCAGAAGTTAAGTGTGCAAGGAACGAAAAAAAAAAAAGATATATATAAATATTTATATAAAACAATTTTTTTCCCTTAACGATGAAATTTGTGAATGAATATTGGCAAAACAAATAATTCGATGGTGTGTGCCCCCCTTTTTTTTTCTTTTTTCTAGTGGGGACAGAAACAACAAGTGAGATAAATATTGAGGTGGATTCGCCTAATACCGTTCTACTCTGACAAAGGAATCGGGGACCACTCAGGAAAAAATAATAAAAAAAAAGGAGAAAGGGAATACTAATAAATGAAAACAATAACAAAATTTAACTCTTTCTCCTTCTTTCTTTGTTGGTCAAACAAACACAAAAAGGGTTTCCTAGACTTATGTGATGGAGTTACTACTAGGTACACGGACCCTTTCCTATGTATTCCATAGTGTCGAATGAGAGGAAAGCGTATGTTGAAAAAAAAAAAGAGAAAACAATTATAGCACCAGTTAGATAGAAGAACAAAAGAGGCGAGAATTACAATAAAACTAAGAATCAATTATGTAGGAAATTTTCTTAAACCATGGGAATACCAAATAATGATCAATGTCCATAGTATCTCAGGAAGGACGTGCGAGAAGGCAAACACATACACCTTATAAGCATATTCATCGACATAAAATAACAATAATGAAAGAACCATCAAAAAAAAAAAACAATAACCACAAAACACAATAACAGTTAGGTAAAACGCATCTGCACGCACGTACACTGAGAAACAGAAAAAATCTCACGCAAAGAGCAAAAAAAAAAAAAACAATCACTCTCTGTCAGAGCGCATCAACAATAATAATAACTCTTTCCCCGTTTTCGTTTAAAACTATGCCGTCTTTTCACTCTCGTCCTCTCCGTTGCCCACCCTTCTGCCACCGTTGTGGCTTGTGTGGTCGCCCCCGTACTCCTCTTTCCCTTTCCCCAGGAGTATCTTCACTGCCTCCGCCACCGGGATGCGCCGCCGCGCTGTCCCGTGCGTGGGAGTTGGCTCCATCGCTTGCGGGGTCCGTGTCGCCGCCGCCTCCGCTTGCCGCGTGCGCCGCACCTCCGCCCGCATCGCCGCCGCCGCCGTTTCATACGCCCGTCGTCGCCGCTCCTCCCGCTCCGCCCGCAGCGCGCCCAACACCTCCGTCGCGATTTCCAACCCCGCCCGCACCCCGTCCTCGCTCAACAGCACCAGCGCCGCCTCGCCCTCCGCCTCCTCCAACCACTCGGCCGCCGCCCCGCCCACCAGCAGCTCGAGTCCCCCGCGCTGCTGCACCGCCGGGTGGCGGAGACGGAGCCGACGGCACTTCGCCTCCTCCGGCGCGTCCCGCCGGCGTTGGAGCGCCGCCCGAAGCGTTTCGAGATTCGCCACCGCGCCGTCGAGGCCGTCACCCGCGTCGTCGGTGCAGAACTCGCGGGTGAGGAACGCCCGCAGCTCACCGGCCGCCACCGCCCGCGCACAGCGCTCGCGCCGCACCCCCCACGCACAGCGCCGGCGCAGACGGGAGGCGCTGTCGGCGTCCCCACGCCCCGCCGCCTCGCGCTGGCGGAGGGAGTCCAATGCGGCGCGCCACGCCTCCCCCATGCCCCGCGAGAGATGGTGCGGAAGGAGGAGACACGGCCCAACGCCGCCCTCGACCTCCCCACACTCGCTCAGGGCGTCGGTGAAGCCAATGGAGCGGAGAAAGCGAATGGCGCCGGGGACGCAAAGGAGTCTCGCACGCAGTGTGGGGTTCGAACAGCGCAGGCGACGGTAGCGCGGCTCCGCAGGGAATTGTTGAAGATTGTGCAGAATGGTCTCCAGTGTGTCATACGCCGCGGCGCGGGCGGACGCGTGCATGGGATTGTCCGTCTCAAACCCACTCACATCCACATGCGGCGGGGATGGGACGCCAGCCGCTGGGTGCGTGCCACATGCGGCATCATTGGTGTTGCCGGAGGAGGCATTCGATTCGGCGTTGGGCGGCATCGCATGTCGTTGAATGGTTGCCTCTTTTGCCGCCTTAAACTCTGCCTCGGTGAGTATACCACCGCGGAATAACTCGGAAAGCTTCACAAGCTCATCAGAGAGTGAGGACATGACACCACGAAAGGCTTTTTTTTTTTCAATCCTCCAAAGTGGAAACAACACCACAAAAGCCGTGAAGAGAGAGAGAGAGAGAGAACTAATAATAATAACAATAAAAACACAATTATATTTCCCTTCTTCTTGTGTATGTGCGTGCGTTGCTACTGTTGTGTTAGTGAAAGTTTAATTGGCTAAATACACCCTCTGCAGTGACTAGTATGTAATTATATGTAAATAAAATATGTTTGTGAAGCAAGCCAAAATTGTATGAGAACAAAAAAAAAAAAATAGAAACAAAGTATCTTCTCAAAAACAAAAAAAAAACAATTATTTTTTTATTCACAATAAAAAACATATTATCAATAATAATGTGTAATCAAGACAAAAGAAAGAAAAATTCATTTAAATCCTCTGTTAACGAGGCGAAGAAAAACGACAACAACAATAACAACACCAGTAAGACGAAAAAAGCAAAGCAGAATAATATAGCATCAATAAATTTACTGTTAGCACTTTTTTTTTTCTTTACCCTTTTCTGAGACTTTTCCATCTTTATCCTCCCCGGATCACCGAATTTTTGTTTTGTTCGTTAGGTGTGTATTGTAGCAATGTTCACTGGATTCAATTTTTGTTGTTGTTATCGCTTTAAGTAATATATATATATATATATATATATGTATATATATATATATATTTATATATTGTTGTTCTTGTTGCTGGTGATGTCAGCATTTCTTCTTTCCCCTCTCCACCCGATTGTCCATATCTTTCTTTTACTTATTAACACCGTTCGCCTGCACTTCCCGTATAGCTTGAGAAAACATCCGTTCGAAAAATTCAATACTGTTCTCCATCTCTGTCAATGTTGTGGATCCATTTTTGAATTGACTCTCTTCCTCTTCCTCTTCATTTTCCATACCTTGCTCCTGTTCCTGTGCTTGTTGTTGTACTCGTTCTTCATAAATTTTTCGCCGTTTATCAATTTCCAGCTCAAGTAGTGGCATCGCCATCTGAAACAGGCGATGCAGTTGCAGAAATGAGAGTCCAAGCATTTTTTGCACGGCAGCGTCAATCACACCGATTGCAGCCACACTATTCATTTCGTCGAGTTGATGAGAATAATTGGAGGTGTCCTTTCCCAATGCTGTGGCCACTCGCTGCTGTTTTCCCACTTCCGCCTCCTCTACCCCATCCTCATTCGCTTCCCCATCATCATCATCGTCGTCGTCGTCGTCTTCGTCGTCCTTTTCCTCCTCCGCCTTCTTTCTCTTGAGAGGCGGCGGTTGCACGCGGCGTCGACGACGGTAACCAAAGTAATGACGTTTCGGAGGACGACGTGGTAACAATTCGGCAGAAATGGGAATGAGTGGGGTTCGCTTTTTTTTCTTTGTGTCCGTGTCCCGTGTGGTGTGTACTCCATCCACGGAGGAGGCGGCGGATAGGAAGTCTGGCTCCACAAGATCTCTATGCTCCTCACAAAAGCGCACCACGCTGTGGTTGATCTTGTACAGATTCACAACTGTCATCTCCTTTAACTCATGTGCTCGACTACGGTAGCGTTGATCGAGCATAGATCGGGTGCGGAAGAAACTTCGCACGTTTCGCACGAGGAGGTCTATATCATCATGGTACTGCGAGAGGCAAGTGTACTCCTCATTTTCGAGTTTTTCCATTACATCAAGCAGTCCAATACGTCGTCCATTGGTGAATCGCTGCCACGGCTTGTAGAGTTCATGTCCAGGGGTGAAGTCCAGATCTGCGCTAAGAAAGATAGAAAACTTGCGAGAGGTGAGGTATTGGCCCACCCATTTACTGAGGACGTATCGCAGCTGCTGGCGGCGGTGTTCCACGCGACGCCAGAGGTCCAATTCACGCGCTCGTGTGAAATGCAACTCCGCATGGGTTGGGGGTGGGGGTGGGGTGTTGTCCTCCGGCAACGGCGAACACACGGCGGGAAGGCAGTGGGAAAGAGCCAAGGCAGACACGCGAAAGATGTACTTGGCAAACTCCAGAAGCCCGTCACGACCTGGCGAGCATGGCACTTGCCAAACACTTGTACGAATACCCTCGCAGCCGTGTAGCACCTCCGCCGCCCCGTCTATGGCGGTGGGGACGACGATGAGCACATCAGACCCGCGCAGGAGGCCGAGGAAGTAACGGAGGGCTCCAACTCGTCGACGGCGTTCGTCCCGCTCCTCCTCTGCGATGGCGGAGTGCTCAGGACGGGTCTCCGCGGGGAGGCCAAACTCGGCGAGCCAGACATCAAACCCATGAAGTAGCAGTAAGGAAGGACCGGAGGCACAACGTACGGCTGCCACCGCGGCGTGGATATGTCCCGCCACAAAAACAGCTCCACTACTCGTTGAAGTGGAGAAGGCTGTAGAGGTAGTGTAGGTATTTGTCGCAGCGGAATCTTCTTCCGTGCTTTGGGGTATCACACTGTAGTCCACAAGCACCTGTGGCAAATGCACCGCAAAGGTGCGAAGGGACGGCAGCGATCGCGCAAGTGCCACGGCGGCTTTTTCCGTTGCAAAGGCACCCACAGTCCTCTCCACCGCATTGAAACCTTTTGTTTTTGGGGTGAGGCAGAGTAGCAAAGGGCGGGCGGCGTGTGGGACGGAGAAACCACTCAACTCACGCACCGCATTTGCTGTATCACCACAGTCCCGCCGTTCACGACGGAGCACGGACGCTGCGCTGGGCCACTGCATGGCCACATGTTGCAATAGGTTTGCACGCATTTCCGCTAAAAGTGGTTCCATGTGCTCCTCCAACGTTACTCCACCCGCCGTTGCCGTTGTGGATCCTGTCGAGGAGGTACCACTGCGTCGTACTCTATGAATAGCAACAAAGAAATCTTCCCGTCGTACTTCCGGAGCCACTTGTGGCACACGTAGCCTTGCACTCGTGGTGTAGAGTTGTGGAAGTGCCGAGCGGAGACGGTTCATTCCCGCCTCCACGCACAGTGCGTGCAACTCCGCCCCAGACCACCCCTCGCAGTGGACCGTGAGTTCCGATAGTATCTCCTCCCGCCGCGGATCACACGTCGGCAGAAGCGGGGCGGTCACAATGGAGAGAATATGTCGTCGGGCCGCGGCGTCCGGGAGGGGAAAGTACAACTCACGATCAAAGCGACCTGGACGACGCAGTGCGGGGTCAATCGCGTCGGGGCGGTTTGTGGCCCCAATCACAACCACCTGTCCCCTGTCATCGAGGCCGTCGAGGAGGGCGAGGAAGGTGGAGACAAGGGCCGCCTGGGACTGCTCGGATTTGGTGTGCCGCACTGGAACGAGACCATCCATCTCATCAAAGAAGATGATACTCGGCTGCTGCCGCTTCGCCTCTTCAAAGAGGAGGGAAAGCTGTCGCTCACTCTCCCCCACCCACTTGGATAGGATATCCGCCCCTTTTCGCATGAAAAAGGTAATCTTTCGTTGTGTACAGTGCGTCGCCTCGTTGGCCAAGGCACGTGCCATAAGTGTCTTACCGGTTCCCGGTGGTCCAACAAAGAGAACACCGCGTGGGGGTGTCACATGCATCGCGCGCAGCAGCTCCGTGTAGAGAAGCGGAAAGAGAACCATCTCGCGCAGCTGCACAATATGCCCAGGAAGTCCACCTACATGCGCAAACGTCACGGTCGGATCAATCCGCAAGGGTGTGATGTCACCTATTGGGGCCGGCACCTCTCCCCGCGTGGTTCCCGTTGGCGGACTTTCCGCTCGGCCAAGGTGCGTCGCATCGGTTGGGGTCTCCGGCGCCGATCGGTGCGTGTCGTGGCCAAGAAGAAAGTCCTCCATGCGCCGACGACGTCCTTGACGTTCCTTGGCTTTGGCCTCCGCCTCTGCAGCGGCGGCCGCCTCCGGGCCGTCAATGGCGCGAGCGAGGTATTGATTTATCGGCGCATTCCGCTCCACACACTCCTTGGCACGTCGTCGCTGCACTCGTACAGCATCCGCTCCAGGAGGTGGGGCGGAGATGGACTCGGAGGAGGAATGCTCCACCAGGAGTTGCTCCTTTGCGTCTTGATCGTGGCACTCACGCAGGGATTCATTGGATATGGAGGAATCCATGGAGGAATCGCGGTCCCGCTTGCGCTGGGATTGGGTCGCCGCCACTCTATTCGAACTGCCCTGACTAAGAGGATTCGCCCGACGTCCACTACGTGTACCTTCTCCATCCCCGGTTGCCCTTTTATCGGTGTAACCCCTATGATTATCTCCATTGCTTGGATGGTGGTATCCGTTATTATGATTATGATTACTGCCACTCTCATGGGGATGATTTCCAGTGCGTGTGGGGCGTCCTTTCCGCGATTGCACCGCATCCTCCGCGTCGGTGCCTTCATTATCTGTCCGGACCTCCTCAATGGAGGGCATGGAGTCCCCTTGATCGAGGTTTACAAGAGTGGCACCCATCCGCTCCACTGCCCGCCGCGCCGCCGCCCGTTCCGGGTACTTGGAGTGAATGAGCAACTCCCCATTCTCATCCTCATCTGCGCGGCGCCGGGAACCATTATTTAAGAGGGCTTTTGTCACATACATCATGTCATATGTCACCGCCTGGGGACGCGGCACGCGACAGCCACGGCCGAGGCGCGGGGGCTCTTCTTCGGGGGGAGAAATGCTACGGGAGTGCTCCTCACTGTCGGAGCGGTCATTGCTGTTGCCACGAGGACGGCGGCCCACTCGACGAGATTGGGAACGGGTAGTCACCATGTCCAAAGCTACGGCTACTGCTGCCGTGTCTGTATGAGCGTATCTGTATGCAAATGTATATGTGAGGTATATATAAATATAAATAGTTGCTTTGGGCTTTTCTCTTTTATGTGTCCGACTCTTTCTGTTGATGCTCTGTTGGGGGAGATCAACAAAAAAAAATAGTAATTATGAAACAACGAATTGGAGGACCGAACTTCCAACAAAAAAAAAAAAACAGGATATTGGAAAGCCTTTCTCACATATATATATATATATATATATATAAAGAAGAACCAAAAGTAGAGAGAAAGAGAGAGAGAGAGAGAGCGAAAAGGCAAAAAAAAAAAATTGTCGACATGATCACACACACACACAAACACGAAAATAAAGAAAATTATTATCGCCAAAAAACGCAACATAAACAACAAAAAAGAAACCCTTAGCGCGATGTCTCCAAAGAAAGAGAAATGAAATGAGATAGCATGCAGCCAAACAATCAATAGAAAAGGAGGGAAAATGTCGGCGAAAGAAAGAAAGAACGTGCGCACATTTTCACTATAACTCCTAAAAAAAAACGGGATATAGAAAAACGAAACGCTAACACAAGAAGTAAGTTTGTATGCACGCATTCTTTCCTTCAATGTGTCTTCTTTTCCTTTTCTGCTTTTCCTTGAGTGTCTTGGTACTTTGGACTTATTTCTCTTCTTTACGACTACTTTTTTTTTTTTTTTCTGTTCGTTCATGTATATATAGATTATATATATAAAGAAAAAAAATTGACTTGAGCCCTCTCGTCAGGCATCCTTACGCGTAAAGAAATTTTCCTTTTCTTCTTGTTGTTTATTTATGCCTTTTCTTTTTTCTTTGGATGAGTGAGTATTCCTTTTTTTTTTTTTTTGAGGGGGGGGGGGAGAATCTAGTTGAGGATAAGTGATGAAGCACTGTGTATGGAAAATTTGTTCCAAGCCTTGTCGGTACGTTTGTTTGTTTTTCTTCCCTTTGTACTTTTCTTTGTTTTACCGTAACTATTCGCATACGTGTAAATACGCACAAACACACAAAAATGGTGTCATACTTTTCTCTTCTTACTCATTCATTATAGACTCATTCTTTTTCCTTTTTTCTTCCTGGAAATCCTTTTTTTTTTTGAAATATATCATTTCTCCTCCTCTCTCTTTCTTATATTACGTGTTTGTATGAGCTCATTGCTCAATTTCCTCATTACCAACTCAAACCTCTTCACCCCCCCCCCAAACCCACCACCTTTACAACTTTTATTTCTTTGTTTCTAAACTTTGCTTTATTCAATCCTTTCCTTTTTATTCATTTTTTTTTTAGTAGTAGTAGTATATATATATATATATAGATATATGTATATATGTATTTTTTGTTTGTTTGTTTTTCGTCTCCCCTCACGCGCTCCTCTGCAGCATAGCCACCCTCCCCCCCTTTACCGTTTCTTCACAGATGTGAATTTGTCCGCTCCCGTTGCGCGTTCAATTTCCCGTCGCTTTTGCACTCGCCGCCGCGCCGTCTCCCGCCGCTGCGCGCGCCGCGTCTCCGTCTCTTGTTGAATCGCGACGAGATCATCGCGCGCCCTGTGCTTCACCTCCGTGTCCTCAATCCAGTCGAGGTTGTGTTTGAGGGCGACTGCCGCGTCCCGACGCTCTTGCACCTTGGCGCGTTCCATTCGGTTCGCCCAAAGCGCCTCCTGTCGACGCTGTTTCACCACCTCCACGCGTTTCATCACCTTTAGGGTGTCATGTAACAGTTCGCGATTGTACTTGACGGGAATATGACGGCGCCGCTCAAAGTCCATGGTGCTATCCACCGAAAGCTCCTTGCCGTTGGCTTTGCGGAATGTTTTGGTCCATTTCAGTTTCATTGGATTGCGTTTCATGCCAAAGTTCTTGCGGCACTTGGAGGCGCAGAAACGGAAGATTTTGCAGTCGTTGCGTACAAAGACTTGCCCATGGCCAGGATAAACGGGCGAGCCGCAGAAGGAGCACTGTTCAATCCGCATCGATGCGTACTACGTGTGTTTGTGTGTACTCTTTGAATGAAAAAAAACAAAAACAGCAAAGAAAAAGCGAAAACAACAAAAAAAAAACCTTGTGAGACGAACGCGTCAAAAAGAAAAAAAGGTACTCCTTTTAAGGTGCTAATCCTAAAAGTAAAAAAAGATGAAAAAAAAAAGAGGTAAAGTGTATACACTATTGTTTCCAGATCGCATATGAAGAAGAGGAGAACAAACCAAGCCCGTTGTAATCACCACAGCAAAACCTAAAGAAATCCAAAATGGGAGAAAAACACAACAAAAAAAATGCTTTTATTTATGTACAAAATGAGAGACATTGAATAGTACGTAAGAACGAACTAGGGATTCACTTTTCAGGACACCCCCTCCTCCTCTCCTATTTTTTTTTTCTCTTCTTTGGCAGAATAGAGAATGACTTCAAATTTGCGCCATCTATGGGCTCAGTGTAGTAGTGATCAGATAAGTGAGACACCAACATAATTTTGTAGAGATAAAAAGTAAAAAAAAAAAGATTTTATTATACATCTTTCTGAATATATATATATATATATATATATCAATTTTATTTGCATTTCTTCCAGCGTGTGTGTATGTACGAGCGCATATATGCATGGTGTCTTCAGCAAGAGTCACCACAAACAGACGTACGTGTACTTGACGAACTTTACATCACTGTAGCAATTTAGTAAAGTTGTGAGAGGTAGTAAAAACAAGAAGATCCACTTCTTTTTTCGTCTGGTTTTTGCTATTTACATGAACTATTCAAGTTTCATCAACATTTTCATTAATAAAGTCTAGGGTGCAACTAGACCAAAAAAAGTCAAAAAGAGGAGCATTAAATCAAGCAAATAAAAAGAAAAACGAGATCCGTCTTGCATTTAGACATATACAAAAAAAAAAACATATATGAATAAATAAAAGAATACACGTCTCTCATTTCCTTCTCATCCATCTCATCCCTTCTCCATCCTTTATACCTTGGTCGCCAAGAGTGCATTTAGGAGTAACCTCCGCCGCATATCCCCAATGATCTCACCCGCCCATGTTCCGGAATCCTCCTCTGGCACACTACACCGCTGCAGATCACAGTTGATGTCCAGTAATGAAGGGGTTCGACTGACGGTTTCCTGCAGCACTTGTAGCAAGGAGGTTTGATCATACCCGGCGGGGTCATAATTGGCGAGCGGATACGATGAGGAAACGTAAAATGCCTCCACTCCGGATCTTGCTCCTACAGCCTGCACCATGTGTTCAATATCGGACTGCTGTAGATCTGGATTGCCGCTGATATCAAGACGTCGAAATGGTCGTTGCGCCTCACTTCTGGCGCAGAGGGACTCCAAAATGATTGGTCCATGCACGGCATTAAACTCATTGTGACTCAGACTCACATTCTCCAATGATGGGTGTTTAGCCATCACGTGTAGTAATGACGTCACACCGGCAATCTGTGCCGTCTTATCGGTGCAGTACAACTCCCGTTGAGAGCCCAATTTATTGTGCGACAGATCCAACTCCGTGAGCCCTGTATTGACAGAAAGAGCTGGAACAAGTGTGGTAGCTGTTGTAATGGCGTTGTACGCTAAATTCAAGCGTTCCAAGGTAGGGGATCGACGCAATAAGTGCCCCACTGCATCCAATCGGTTTCCAATAGCGTTACGTGAGAGATCTATTTCTCGAAGTACATATGGCATCTCCGCCGCGGCAGGGAAGAGCACCTGGGTACCTTCTGCGCGTATATTATTATCACCGAGGCGCAACACGGTTAGGGATGGACGTCGACTGCACAGTGCAGTGCCGTACAATGCCACGGCAATAGCATAAAGGGCAGTTGTATCATGTGGTGCGGAGACCTCCCCACAGGCATCATTGCTTGATAA
The DNA here is from genome assembly GCA_030849715.1 of Trypanosoma mega. Taxonomy (NCBI): domain Eukaryota; phylum Euglenozoa; class Kinetoplastea; order Trypanosomatida; family Trypanosomatidae; genus Trypanosoma; species Trypanosoma mega. The sequence goes on along the minus strand of JASANV010001586.1, from coordinate 168,752 downwards.
ATCCAACTCCTCCAACGCGGTGGCTCGACTCACAGTACGAAGGAGCGCTGCACAAATGGTGGGGCCGAGATAATTTGCAGCAAGGGAAAGCCGTCGTAATCGTGTGTTGCCATCCAATGCGAGAGCCGTAGCTTCCGCTGCGGCAAGTGCCATCTTTTGCTGCGCTCGACTTGTTCGCCGTCCGGCGAGGGCGTTGCGACGAAGAATAAGTGTGTGAAGGGCGCTAGTTGGGGCGGAAAGAACGAGTTTCGCTATGTAGTGTAGTCCACGCGGTCCAATGTCGTTACCGGTGAGATCCAACACCTCCAGCGAGTGATTGTCCGCCAAGGCGGTGGCCAACATGCGGGCACCATCGGGACCCAATGCGTTACCAGACAAATCCAACGCACGAAGTCGGTGATACTCCCGTAGAGGACCCACAAGACGCCAGAGGGGAAGATCTTGCCATTCCTCCACGTTAGGAGTCGTCGCGTCGCTTTCAGGGTTCATTTCAGCCGGATCCGCCGCGGAGGGTTCCTCCCCTTCCCCACCGGCGTGGATTTGATTATCCGCCAGACGCAAGAAACGTAGGAATTTATTCTTCTTGATTACCTCACTTAGTGCCTCCAGGCCACTGTATGTCTCACCAAAGACGGGATCCTCTTCAACGTATTCAGGATCCTCCTGCGTCTCGGGTGGTGGGGCGTTAAGCATGTTGCTGGAGAGATCCAACGCGGCAATAGCAATGTTCTTCGTGAGTGCTTTGCCAATAATACCAAATCCATGTGGACCAAGAGCATTGTGACTGAGGTCAAGAACTTTTATGGTCTCATTGGCGTCAATGACCTTAGCCAATAGGCGCAATGGGATGAGAGAGACACGCTCGTCTTCTTCTTCTTCCTTGTTATTGGGGTCTTCTCCTGGTTTGGGAGGAGAGCCACCAATTTCATTATGACTCAGAAGCAAAACACGTATCTTTTTATCCTTTTCCAGCATGGCACATATATTACGAAATGCATCCAATTCATACGCTGTTCGGAGTCGAATAGCTTCATTGTAGTCTGTATACTCCACTTGTTGACTTTGACACCAAGCTTTGAGTTCCTCATTGGTCCCCAAATCCACCTCATCCTCCACCTCCTCTTCATCTTCTTCCTCTGCGTCACTACGGTCATCATCCATGTTGGTTCGCTTTTGCTTTGGTACTGGAAGTGGAAAGCGTTGACGTAATTCTTCCATTTTAGCGAGAACCGTCTCTGGTGATGCCTCGGTGCGATTCCGCGGCATCACCACCCCATCTCCAAGATCCAAACACGTCACCGCTGCTCCATGAAGTGTTAACAATCGCTCCAATCGCACCACTTCATCATATCGCATGCCCGGGTGTGGATGCACGCGCCGAATTCGCCCAAGCACGGGTCGCAGCGCCTCCAACTCCCCCTCATCTGGTAAGGCGACAGGGGGTTCGACATCGTACTGCCACACCGCCGCATCCCCACCACTGATGGCGGCGAGGAGCTCGGCATTGGCGCGTTCAGCCAACGACGGCGCGTCCCATTGACGCGGTGGGGGGGCCAAATTGATGGCGTTTGGGTTAATGGATGGATTGGCGCGCACATGTGGGCGAATGGTGGCTCCACGAAGAGCTCGGGCAAGGCGGGCAGCGTCAATGGCGGCGTAAAGGCCTTCATCGCCCTTCTCCTTCGACTCCAGTGTGGGGGAGACGAAGTAGATGGAGGAGAGGTCTACATGCGTGGTTCCTTTATCATCCACAGTCATTTTCTCCTTTTTCGCTTTTTTTTTTAATTCTCTCTTGTGTATAATCCTTTGATTGATATTTGATGTTGTTGTTTTACTGGCACACAAGAACGTCTCTTTGTCTGCTTTATGGGCAAACACACACACAAAATCTTCCTTCTCCTCTCAATCTCTCTCCTTTGAAATCAAACAAATGAAACGACCAAAAAGGAAAAAAGAAAAGAAAATAAAGAACTTCAGATTATTTTCACATGTGCATATAAAATACATCTTCATACATGGAGCACGTCATCCGTATTTCAACTTTTTTTTTTTTTGCGTTTTTCTGCTTCCCTTGCACAAAGAGGGAAATAATCGTGATTGTGATAGCAAGTTGATAGAAATTCTGTACAAATCTCCTATCTCTCCCGTTGTGACCCAAGCAAGGCAAAAAACAACAATAATTCTTCTTGGCAGGAGTGGTGAGGAAACAAACAAAAATAAACATCTAATCTTTAAAAGAACAGAATAACAACAATATATATATATATAAATATATATATATCATCAATAGCAGGAACAAGAATGACAAAAATTTATTATTTGCGCCTCACATATTCCTTAAAGGAATCCATTCCACACCCCCATCCCGCACCTCACCAGTAACACGGGAGAAGACGATAGCCTCTGTGTCATTTCCAAAGAATTGCGGCGTGTGATCCTCATAGTGCAACGCGCACTGCATGCGCCACCAAAGATCCGGGTGTCGCTGCTGTAACTCAAAGAGTGTACGTCGAAATCGGCGATTGTGATTCTCCTCGAGCTGACGAAATGCCTCCGCATGGGGATCTATCACACGCGTAAAGTCCTTTTCTCTGTAGGAATGATTACTGGAATTACCAAAGTGATCGCGTTGCCTTGTTGACTTGGATGAGACAAGGTGCAGGGGCACGCGGGCGGAATCGGGGAGACGGCGAATGGGTGTGTTTGTTAATGCATGAGTTTGCGGCGCCGCGTTTCGTGTTGTCGCGTCCGATGCAGTTTCGACAAGTCCAGAAGCGTCCGGACGCACCCGGAGCACTCGGCGGCGATGATGCAATGGGGTCTTTGGTGTTGCATTCGTGCTGGGGCACGCAAAGGAGGAGGTGCGGCTCGGTCGAATGGGTAAAGGGGAACAACTGGTACCATGCAACATTTGTGTACAGTCTTTTTTTATTTTTGCTTTTAAGAAAAACTAAAAAAGAAAAAAAATATTGGGAATATTCCGAAATATTTGTGTGCTAGCTTCCTGGACTCTTTTTAAGAGGTACAAACAAAGAAGGAAAATAAACAAAAAAGAAAGTAAAGTGCATTTCATTTTCCGTGATTGCCAAACAAGCCAAATTGCACACACACACACATATATATATATATATATATATATGCATAGTTAATGTTAACAAACAAAGAGAAAAAAAAAAGATTTCTTTCCAGCAATAGGTCTAATGCCCTTGGCAGCACTTTTCTCCTTCTTCACCTTTCTCTCTCGTATGTTATTTCTCTTTTTTTTTTGCCCTTACCTTCATCTTTTCCTTCCTTTTCATTTTGTCTTTGTTTCCATATTTATCATTTTTTGAACCATTTGTTATGTTAAAGTGTGCAAATGCATATAAATATATAAATACATATATACAACGCACATGAAATCTGTAAAGCGTACAATAAAGCTTTGTTAATTCATTGTATTTCTTATCTACACTGAGGAGAAAGACACACATGTAAAAATAAGTAAAAAATATATCCTACACATATTTCTTTAGAAACGCTTCGAGCCCAAGCGAGTAAATAAACCTTACTATTCTTTTCTTTTTTTCTTCTCCTGTTTCTCTTTTTCTACACCATTTTCTGCAATCACATTGCAATCCGAACAAAAAAAAAATTGTACAAGAGCAAGTGCAGACATTACAGCGACATTGCCATTAATGCGTTTTGCTCCACTGTACCATCCATATCCTTACAGATGAAATGGAATAGCAGAAGATAGTAAAAAACAAAAGAGAAATTCTATAAGGACTCAAACTCCGGTATCGGATATAACATATCCCTGCCAATAGGTACGAACGAAAAAATTAGACGCATGGTGTATCTATAATTAAATACGAATAATAGCGTCTACATCCCCGTTTCTCCCCCCCCCACACGAATATATATATATACATACACATTACCTCAAAAAGTGAAATAAGTATGCATGCACATACATATAAAAAAGAATAGGGAGGTAAAGGGAAATGGTATTGGTCTACAAAATGTACAACAAGATGTACGTAGAGAAAAACGATATACATATATATATATATATATATATATATATATATATTAAAAAAAGGACATAATCAAACTTAGAAAGAAAAGAGGGGATTACGCTTATTTGATATAATCGTGAAATTTGATAAGAGTATGAAACACAATTTACCCTAACAAGTTTCTTGAGAAAACAAAAACAAAACAAGAAAACAATACCATATATATATATATATATATATATATATATATGTACTAACACACGTACCAAACAAAACGAAAAAAAGAAAACGTTATATGGCCCTTCTGTACACTTTATCTTCTCATTATTTCCTTTTGCTCGTGTTATGCATCCCCATTCTTCTTTGACTTATCTTTCTTCTTATCCTTCTTATCCTTTTCATCGGCCCATTTCTGTTTAACAAACTCAATCGTCAAGTTTTGTACGGGAACACCGTACGGTTCCACTGTTTCCGGCCAATCCCTCACATAATCCGTTTGCTTAGGAATCCATTCCGCAAACTGCACACACGCGGAACGCACTGTCTTAATCGTATTTGGGGCAAACTTTGTGGTAATGTAATTCATCACCGAGGACGGGATCCAGCCACCCAAATCACACTGTGTAATGTATGTGAGGGAGGCGCCGGACTTTCCGTCGTCGGAGATCCATGGCCGGATGAGGTATCCCGTAATCTTTGACACGGAGCGCACCACACTATCACTGCTTATCTTCTTTTGCTTGAGGTAGTCATTTGGGACGGTCTTGTGTGGTACAGTGGTGTTAAATATAACGTATTCCCCATCTCCAGCATTTATCCACGCCCGTTGGTTGACAAAGTCACGATTGGAAACCATTGGTACAGGACTCTTGGCGGCGTAGTACCCAATATCATTATTCTCATCCATCTTCACAATACGAAAGGCGTCAATGCGGGAGTTATCCCAGACCTCACGAAAGATCGAGTCTTGTAGCATATCATACATAGTCAAGGGATCCACATCGGGAAAGACACCAAAAACCTTGACAATATTGGTTGCCTCCCCATGTATCTTCTTGTCCCAAACAACAACATCATTTAGACGATTGTATTGTAATGTAAAACCGTCTAATGAGTCGGCGAGGTTTCGGAAGGTGAGGCAATCCTCCTTTGTGACAAGACGATATGTGTACCCGTCATGTGTGAATTCGCGTCCGGTTATGGGAAAAGGGGTGAGATATTTCACCCGCACAGGTTCTCCTGTCGTCGCTTCGGTTTTCTTTGAAGACATCCAAAATGGAATGCAATATTTCAAATTTTACTAAATTTGTTTTTCTTCTTGAGGTAATATATATGTTTATATATGTATATCTTTCTCAAATAATAATAGTAAAAATACGAAAACAAGGAGAAGGAAAGCTCAACTTGTTTTTTTTTTCTTTTCGTTTCTTTTTTTCCTTCCAGCAAAAATTGTCCTACTGAATCATATAAAAGGATTCAAAAGAGAGAGGAAAACGAAAAGCCAAAAAAAAAAAATTTCGACGAACAGGAACGAAAAATAAATGCATAAAAACAAGGAAAATAAATAAATAAATAAAAATTTGACTTATACAATATTATTCTTTTTCTAATATATATATATATATATATATTTGAACACAGAGAGGAAATGTTCAGTTCAGAAAAATTCTAGTCTGACTTAAATTCAACGTACACACACACACACACACAAACAAACAAACAAAAAACAAAAGCCAACAAAAAAAAAAAAGAAAAAAACTACCAGTTTTGGGCCGATAGAAATAATGGGCTAATCTTCGAGAAAATAGGGAAGATTTTTTTTTTTTTTCTTTATTCGTTTTGCAGAAAGTAAAGGAAGTTTATAAATATTCGTTTTTGTTGATTTTGTTTTCCATTTCGTTTCTCGTTAACTCATATTATCTCTTTCCCCTCGTATGCTTGCGTCATATATTGAAACAGTCTGTCGAACAAGGAGTTGCACCAAAAATCCGTGCAGAACATTCGATAGCTGAATAAATCGATCTTTTCTATTCCTCTGTCGCCGTCATTCTACAACAGCATTAATAATAATAATAATAATAATAATAATAATATATATATATATATATATATATATATATATATATTTATGCATATAAATAAATATTGATACGACAGCACCTTCGTATTGCGAAGGGGCTCACAACAGTGATTAAAGTAAACCTAAAACCGTGTTGTACCCCCTCAAAAAAAAAAAAAAGGACGATTTGGTAAATTCAACGCTTTACACTTTTTTTTTCTTTTTCTTGGTGTATATAAGAAAAACATATACACTTATTCCTTTTTTTTCTTTTTTGAAATGAATACATGTGTCAAAAAAAGACCCATTTCAGGAAAAAAAAAAGGAGAGAAAATACAAAAAATATGTACCCAAAAATCTGTGCAAAGCTATATGAAATTCTTTTTTTTTCATTTCTTCTCAATTAAGCGTTTCTTGTTGTTGTGGCAAAAATAAAAACCATAGAACGCATCAATAAGAAAAAATGAAACAAATTTGCACAGTAACAGCTACTAGTACATATATGTACTTCTCCGAAAGGGTTTTCCACATTGTACTTTTTTTTTTTTGAGGGGCTCTTTTCTTAAAATTTCGAGTGTGTATTCATTTTTGAGAATAATCAAAAAACAACAGTTACAAAAAGAATAATAAAAATCATTTTTTTTTTTTGGTGAGCGTAAATTTTCGCTTCATTTCTTTCCTTCTCCATAGTTCTTACCGCATTCCCACTCAAATATCATCTCTCTCTCTCTCTTTCTCCTCATTTATTCCGTTCTCATTTTTTTTTTTAGTGTGTATTCATTTTTTAAAAGTGCAATGTTGTAGAGACTCAAAGAAAAACTAATGAAAAATGTGAATTTCATCCATCTATTTCTGGATTCTCCCCTTTTCTATTGAGGCCATGCAGACACGTACACACACACACACAAAAAAAAAAAAAGAGGAATAAAAGAAAAAAGTAGAGTGCAGTGTATGATGGCGAAATTAAGTGGAGAGGGAATGTATAGATGTAGAGAGAGGAGAGTACAAAAACAATCAACAATAACAAAAAAAAAAAAAAGAATACTAACAAAGGACATCACGTAAAGAAAGAAAACAAAATGTCGATCTGAAACATCTTATAAATACAAAAAAAAAACTCTTTAAAACAAAGTAAGATAATTCTTCGTACAGTTCTGTGTAGATATACATGTAGATATATATATATATATATATATATATATCAAATGAAAAGCAAAATTCCAAGTATTTGCAACAAATGCTAAATAGTATTGAAGCAAATGAAGATAACAATGGAAGAAAAAGAGAAGAGAGGGGTAAAAAATACGTCTGCACGAGAAAAAAAAAAAATCAGAAAGAGAAAAAAATAAGAGAAAGTAAAAATCAGACATCACAAAGTACACAATTCTTTTTTTGAACAGAATAAAAATGCACTAACTAAGATCGTTTTCCTTTTCCTGTTTTCCTCTTTTCTTTTTTTCCTTTACATTTTCAGCCCCTCCCCCTCTCGTCACTGGCAGTTGAGCTGCTTCTGTTCTTCGCTGACCCTTTCGCAACTGTTTCACGTGATTCAGCAATTCATCAAACCTCGCCTCCAATTGTGTCCTATGCGTGGGCTTCACGACGGGCCCACCGTCCGCATCATTCCTCTCTCGACTGGCCGAAACAAACGTCACGCGTGCCCCACCCTTTCCTTTCCTTGGTGTCCGCCGTCGACAGCCGTTTTCCTTTCCACTACTTGACCCAGTCAGCGGCAGCCCGTGTAGGCCGTGAAGACTATCCCCGAGGGAGGCCACCGCCGTCACCGGGGTTTGTTCACACGAATGCAACGAGTGGACGTCGTTTGGGTGTGTGGGAACTGTTTGACTGCGCGCGAAGGGAACCGCCGCCCGCGTGCAGGACGTCCCCCGCGTGCGTTGGGGTCCCCATGCGTGAGAAACGGGAACGTTATTTGCGCCTTTGCGAAGGCCATCGACCGTTTCCCCATTCGACACGCGCGGCCGCCCATCCCCGACCGAGCACGCGCGCCGGGGCGGCGGCTTTGCTACATTGTTGAGATGATTCGGATGATTCGGATGACGCTCCCCCACACCTATTCGCCCCCCGCGTGGTTTTCGCGACGGCGCCGATGCGCTATCGCTCGGGCGGCGAATAGTTTTGGGTGACGACGGCCCATTCGATCGCGGCTGGCGCAGCGTGGTGGTGGTGTAGGAACGCCCAAATGGTTCGGGTCGGCCGCGCGATTTCACACCCGCTTTGGTGTTCAATGAAGGGGTTTGCCTCGCGTTTGGTTTGGTCGTCGCCGGCGGGGTGGTTGTCCCTTCGCGTGGGGTGCTCTTTCGGCCTTTTAGAGCGCGAAGTAAATGCGATTCGACGCTCTCCGCGCGGGAGATGGAGGCGTCCCGTGGAGGGGACTCGAGGGATGACGACGGCGGCGGACACCCGCTGCGAATGGCGCGCTCAAACACGGGAATCATCTCCGCCGTTGGGAGGGAAGGGAGGTTGGCGTACATGAGGGCGTGCTGTGCCTCATCCCGCGTGTTGGTGTTGGTGACCAGTGGGATCATGCGACGAATAGACGCGGCGCAGACGCTGAGGGCCTGGGCGTACTCCTCCTCGCGATTGATAATAATGCGCGTTTGTTGGTGATAGTGCGCGGCGAGGCACTCCGCCTCGGTACAGCTCTGCCGCAGGCGAACATTGTCAAGGAGGAGTTCTAAAAGAGGATGCTGCTTCTCGCGTAGGAGTTCTTGACGAATGCTGGCAATGGTGCGGTCTGTTTCATTCATTTTTTCCAAGAGACGACCCACCTCATCACCACGCGCGGCACTCTCCGTTTTTATTTGTTCAATAGTATGACGCAACCGTGCGACCCCAACAGGGGTGACGGGTCCAGTATGGGAATGACCATTACGGACCCCATTTGATGCACTGTGAATCCCATTTAGAGTACTTTGTCCACGCTCTAACTTTCTTGACTTGGTGGTGAGGAAACGAGCGAGTTTCCAATTATGCTCACGAAGTCGTACATCCAGTTCGCTGTTCTTCTCTTGTGCCTCTTGCATGGCACGGTAGAGTGTTTCCTTTGTAACGGAAAACTCTTTTAGTTTGTTTTGCACCTCCGTGTAGGAGTCCGAAACCTCCGTGCGTGTGGAGCGGCTGAGTCCGGGAGCCAACGCCACATGACTCGGAGAGCAGTTAGGTGACATAAATGGGGAGAACCGTTGCATCTCGACATCACCCAGGAGGGATCGTGAGGATGGCTGTAGTTGTGGTGTCTTCTTTTTTAGTGGTGAGAGTGTGAGTGGTACAGGTAAAGATGATTCGAAAGGTTTTGCTATGGCAAGGGGTTCGTTCTCCGCTACAACAGATGGGAGAAGAGACGGAATGGCATCCTTCTTTCCAACTCGGAGTGTCCCTGCCGGGGGTAGAGTTGGTGAGGGGATGGCAAAGACACTCTCTGCTGTGTGGACAGCGGTTTCACCGCATAACGGAGACGTGTGTGCCGATAAACGAGAGCGGTACTGTGGTGTCCATGAGCCTTGTAAAGAGGCATGCTGACTACAGCCGCGTAGCCGCAGAAGTTCCTCCCGCGCCGCCGCCAGTTCCGTGCGCAGTTCCTCAATGAGTGTTTCCTGACTCTTGGCGATTTCCTTGGAGTTGATGCAGAACTCATGCCGTTTCGCCGCAACTCGAATCTCCCTCGCTTTGGTGGCAAAGTGCATGGTATTAATCGTCTCCTCATAGTGCATGCTGTTGGGACTCACACAAAAAAGCATGATGGTGCGACAGTTGCCGCCAATACAGTCACGCAGTAATCGTGTTAGTTTGGAATCCCTATAGGGCACATACTGCTGTCGTTTAGGGTTTCGTTTGCGCCGGGCAAGGGCGTGCACCACAGCACCAAGGGCTAAAAGCGAGCGATTGATGTTTCCGCCTTCACGCAAACGAATGCCAGAGTTCGTGGTCCCGGCCGCACGTTCCGATCCGGCAAGATCACAAAAACGAATACGTCCAATCGTACCGAGTGAGGCGTTCATGTTATCCTTTACCTCGACCTCAACTGTGAGTATGGCGTGGGAGCGACTGGATTGCGCATTCGCGTTTGTTGCAGCCACAAAACGATTCGTATGACCACGCTCAATACACTTGGCGAATTCCTCAGCAGTGTTGGGTGTGATTTGTATCAAACCCTTCACAGTGAGACTCTCCGGATTCACACCACTTGTTCTACTTGTATGTTGAACGTGTGTGCTGCTGATACTACCTCTTCGCCTAGCACTAGCGTTGAAAGTGCTGCTGTTACTCTCCTCATCCTCTTGCCCAAGATCCCGGACGAGGAGCGGGGTTCGCTTACCCTGTGTGGATGTTGGGGCGAGGAGATCATAGACCTCCTCATTGTAGACCTCCAGAAAACTGCAACGCACCGTCATCACCTTCATCTCATCCGCCTCCAGACGATCCTTGTATTCCAGTATATCTTGTATCGATTGATAAATAACCCCAGCTGCGCTCATTGTACCACCAAACATTGTGTGCGTCTTGCCAGAGCCCGTTGCGCCATAGGCGAGGATGGACACATTGATTCCCTGCAGACAGTCCGCGACAACGGCACGACAGGCCTCATACACCTCGAGTTGAGAGGTGTGCGGGTGAAAGGCGGTGTCGACGCGGAAGTGCTGCGGCCGCCGTTGGGCATGACGGGCACCAAAGAAACGCGAGGCGGACGGCTCCTGCGCGCCATTGACGAGAATGCCATCCTTTAGGCACTGCACCACACTCTTCATGGAGGGATTGGCATTCTCCATCGTAGAGAGGGGACGTACACGCACCATCACAGACACCTTACTCGAATCCTCCTCTTGCTCTTGAGGTTCTTGTTTCATTTTTTGACTTTGGGGTTTGGTGGATTCAGCGTCTTGCACAGATGCAATGCAGTTGCCATTCCTTTTATGCGTTGTCATGCCATTAGCAAGCAACATGGGGGAAAAAGTGTACACGCCAAAGCGGAATGAAATGATAACAAGTGAAACCTATGCCGACGAATCTCCTTTCTTAAAAAAAAAATAATAATAGTAATAAAAACAAATTATGAGTTTACCTTTTTTTTTGTCGTTTTCCGCCTCCTCACACTTTTTTTTTTTTGTTAAATAAGCAACTCAAAAAAGAAAAAGGTACTTTCCTTTTTCTACACACCCTATCTTCCTTTTCTTGGTGTATGTCTCACCCCTATTTGTGTAAAACGGTGAGAGTCGTTTCTTTTCAGGTAAGTCAAAGTACGGCTTCAACGACGAGATATAAAAAAAAAATCGAAAGAGAAACACACACACTCACACACACACACACACGTGTTGATTGTTGTTTGCTGTTTATATTCCTCACTTTTCACCGAGAAAGAAAAAAAGATGAGTAAAATAAGAGCTGTAAAAAGAAAGAAAGAAAGAGAGAAAAATAATCATAACAAATCATTTTAGTTATGAATGAATAATAATAAAAACATGTACAGACAAAAAAAATTTTTTTTTTCTCGAACTGAACAGAAAAGGTAATTAGTAATAAACGACTAAAAAAAAAAAATAGCGAAAAAAAATATATATATAGATATCCCAATATGCGAACATTGTAATAATTCACTCTGTTTCTTTTTGATATTTGCTTGTTTTCCTTCGCACGCACCTTACTCATTGTCCTTTAAAAGATACTAACTTTGAAATATTCTCTTTTTCTTTCTTTTCATTAGAATACCCTTACTTCTCAAACTCACAACAAAAAAGTACCAATACGCATGCATGCAAACAACAAAATACAATAATCCAAAAGTAATATAAAAAAATATAAATATATATATTTTTGATCCCTCTCATATATCTGTGTCACCGTTTCAATCGTTTCATAAATGTATTTTCAGATTCTTGAGGATAACACCTCGCTCTATAGTTCTCTGCTAACTCTTTTTCTTTTTTTTTTTCTTAGGTTTCTATGGAAGTTAAATAATTTTTTTTTTGTTGGTTCAAATATCCTCTGTTTTAATCTTTCTCTGTTTAAATAACCGCATAATTCCGCATAATCGTTTCACTCTCATTCTCGCTTTCCATACCCATTTTTTTCTTTTGAGAATTAAATTGAACGGCCAATATATGTATATATGTATTTTTTTTTTTGTATAAATGCTTTCCTCTCCCTCTTGTGCACATATTACGTACGCACAAAAGTATGTATATATAATGGTAATAATAATTCTGGAGCAACGAAGCGGTATGACATTTCGTACCCCAAAAGGAACAACACACATAGCAATAGATAAGGTTCCATCTTCTCACGCCGCAGCTCTCTCATAGTGTTGCCGAAGCCGTTGCCGTGCGTACACTAAAACAGCCTCCCGCCGATTGGCTGCAGCGGTTTCCTCTTCCTCATTTTCATTGTCGTGTCTGTCCTCACTATCACTGTCTCCACCGTTGGAGAGCATAGCCTCAATGAGGTGTTGTTGAACCGCTTTCCATTGCAACCCCGCAATCTCCTTCCTTGTCATTCCCTCGACAAGTTCATCCAACACAACCGTGACGCGTCGCATGGTGTTTGCGGAAACGGATGTGGCTTTCGGAGGTGGAGAACCCGCCGTTGAGGAATTCCCCGCCCCGTCACTGCGCGCCACGGAGTGACGGGGTGTGGCCGCCGCTCCTCCGCCCGTTGCCGCAGCGGAATTCGACGCGGTCAGTGCAGATGTTGGTGGGCGGAACGGGGCGTGATTGAAAATGTGTATTTTTGGGTCTAAATACACCGTCTGAAGTGCCGTCGTAGCAGACTTGGAGGGAACAAAAAAATTAGGCAGCAAAACACGACCGGGATACCGTTTTAATGCCTCAGCACTGATTTGCCTTTGCCCGAGTTGTTCATGCATGACACGCATCCCGAGGTCACACAAGACACGTGTGGTGTGACTTTCCCTGTCGAGAACATCATCCGATTGTTTGATACGACTGAAGAGTTCCACCACAAAGCTCGCACACTGTGTGCCACGACGAAATAACTCGTCAAAGAGTAAGTGCCAGACGCGTTGAAAGGCAACAAAGTGGTTTTCCTGTTCACTACTGTAAAATGTATGATGCGCCATGAAGAGTACGAGGAAAGGAATGGCATACTCGAGAAAGCAGCTGAGTGCGCTTGGTGAGGAGAGGGTTGCACCGGATGCGACCTGTTTCGAACGCAAATGATCCCCCACACGCTGTACAAGGAGACGCAACTGTTGATACCCACCCCGCGTATCCTCGGCAATGGCAGTAAGAATCAGAAACGCCGCGTAGCGCATATCACATATGGATTGCATCAAGTGATGGGCCATCTTGCGTTGCACAGGTTGACGCACCATTAGTTCATCTTCCGCGGAAAGAATCACGGCGACGGCAAGTTCACGGCCCATATCTGTCGATGGACGCACCACAAGTCGTGCGAGTTGCTGATTCAACGCCAATCGTCGTCGACAAGCGGCCCATGTGTGTGCCTCCCGCTCCGCAGCAGCTCCACTGCCCCCTTCCATGCCGTTGGCTGCCGCCGCGGCCGCCTTGTACGCGGAGAGGAGTGCGCTTAGTGCTGTTGCACTCGCGCCGGCCGCACGTTCGGGGGCGTAACTGAGGGCAATGGCCGACACACTCTTTGCCGCCGCGTCGGCCGCGGCACTCGGGAGGGAAAGGGGCGGTGTATCACTCACCACTCGCGGCGGGCGTGCCGACTCGAGGCCCTTCGCGGGCTCTCGCACCACCGAAAGGAGGAGTTCCACAACGGATTGCACAATTTTATCATCCTGCACAAGTGGAGCGGCGCGGGGATCCTTAGCGAGGGCAGTGATGGTCTTGAGGCGACCCACCATAGTGAGATCAGTCGGTGCGTAGAGGCGGTGTCGCAGAGCGTCCACCAATCGGCTTAGTGTTCGTGCATCAGGGGAAAGTCCTGGTAAGGCCAGCAGCGCCATGAGAGCGCGTGCTGCCTGCTTACACACTGCCCCAAAAAGCGACACATCAGCCTTGGTGAATGTGAACGCATGGTCGCCTGTGCAGAGGACAGAGAGGGAGGTTAACGCCAGCTGTACACGGGCCTCAATGGCCTCTTGATGTTTGAGATCACGATGATCCATCTCTTCTTCTTCTTCTTCTTCCTCCTCCGCCGCCTTTTCCTCCTCACGATGGGTGTTAGCCATGTCCTTGCTCATAGCGCTCCTTTGCTTACCATTGTAGTGAAGTGGAGATGGTCCACTTGCCCATTCAGTGATGCAGCGGAAGAGGAGTTGCAGCCACTCGGCCTTCATTGCCCCATTTTCACGACCAACATGGTCCTCATTACACAGGAGTGGGACGAACTCCAATAATGAGAGTGCACAACGCGGTAGTAATGGTGGGGCTGTGCGGGCGATAACGAGGAGTGCGCGGAGTAAGCCCTTCACCTCAGATTGCACCTCGCTTGTGAGACTTGTTTCAGACTCTTCACGGCAAACCTCGTGCAGAACATCCTGTAGTCGGGCGAGGAGCTCATCAACATGAGTGGCATCTATAGGAAGCATCATTTGTCGTGTGAGAGATTCTTGCACAAAGCGCAAGACTGCTCCATCAACGCGACCCTTCAGTGCCGACGAGAGGGCTTCTCGTTGTGTCCCATAGTTTAGTCCATCTGCACAGGCTTGAAAAAAAGCCTTGGCAATGCGTTCATCCTTGGCGCGGAATAAGGCATCCCACTCCCCACGCTCCGCGTGCGTGATACTCTGCAAGAAGCTGAGAAGTCGGTGTATCTTGTTTATGAGATCCTGTCCTTCCGGGGAGCGAGGGTCGGTGTGGCGCACCACAGAACGGAGTTCAAATAGTCGACGAATAGTTAGACGAAGCTGCGCCTTTTTCGCGGCAAAGGCAAGAAGGCGATCAAAGCTGTTGGAACTCATATGTGCGCAGAGTCGGGCAATAGCATCGGCGTAAGTCCGCTCACGCCGCTCACTTTCCCGCTCAAAGTCAAAGACAGCCATATCTGCCCTCCCGGAGCGTCGCGTACCGCCATTTCCACTGCTGTTGTTCGTATTATTATTATTATTATTATGACTACTTGCGGTGCTGCTGTGACCATCACCCGTACTAGAGCGTGATTTTCCCTTATGGACATTCAAAGGGGTGTGTGTGACGGAAGCGCTAGTCACCGTCACAGTTGCCGTGACCGCAAGTGCTGTGGAAACCTTCGATGGGGATGGTAATAAATTCTCAAACGCCACCTCCAGTATAGACACCCCACCCTCCACATTGAGAGAACGCATTATCGCATCTGGTATCCATGAAAAGAGTTGGGCTTGATAAATCACGCAGAGTTGCTCCACCGCGGCTTGGCGTACCTTTGGATTCTTATCCGCCACGCGTAGTCCGAGAGTCCGCTCGAGGCGTTCGCTCGGTATGAGTGAGGGGGCAGCGGCGACGATTTCGCCATACGCCAACACGGTTGCACGCCGTACCGGGACATGAGGGTCAAGCAGACGCTGTTCCATGTGTGGCATCAAATCTCGCCAACGCTCTTCTACGAGGCTAAATGCCACACGAGCGGCCATGCGCACCCAGTTGACGGCCATTTGTACCATTTCTATTCGAACAGTGTGTCGCACATCTGCAAATCGTGCGAGAAGGGCGGCGACGGCCGGTCGGTACGCCGACGCCGCGCCATCATTGGCGGAAAGCGCCATGGCAACTCCCCGTAGCATTAAAAGCCGCACCTCCGCACTGTCGTTCTCCAGAAACGGGAGGACGCCTGGTAGGAACTGCGTGACGAGACCAACGTGAAGTTCGGTGAGTGCCACGAGGTCCTCCAGCACGCGTCCCACATCACGCAGTCCGGTGCGTTTCTTCTCCGCCTCCCCGCCCCGCTCCGCCGCGGTGACTTTGGCGACACCCCCCTCAAGCACCTCCAAGGCAAAGGTGGCGAGGGCTGGTTGAATCATGTCCACCTGTTCCACAAGGACGCGGGCCGCTATTAACGCACCCATAGAAGAACGAGAGGGGGGCGGGTTGGCGCTATTGGATTTGTGGCGCAAGAGGGTTGGCGAGGCGGCGGTGATCTCTCGCAGAAGCGGGGCGAGCTGCTCGGAGGAGGTGACGTGTGTGGCGTGGAGGATGTCTGACAACACACGCGCCATTTCCGTCGCGGCCATACCCGTTAATGCGGTATCATCATTGATCGGGACGCCGTCTGGCCCTCTTGAGCCC
The DNA here is from genome assembly GCA_030849715.1 of Trypanosoma mega. Taxonomy (NCBI): domain Eukaryota; phylum Euglenozoa; class Kinetoplastea; order Trypanosomatida; family Trypanosomatidae; genus Trypanosoma; species Trypanosoma mega. The sequence goes on along the minus strand of JASANV010001586.1, from coordinate 152,490 downwards.
GTGGCAAACTGCACCGAAGTGAAGAGAGCATCCACGCGGGTTCCAATCTCTCGCCGACAGTGTGGGATAATGTACAGAAACACACGCGATGCGGCCGCACGCTCAATGAGGTGTTTACATGAGCCCAGTGGTGCCTCGCCTCGCGCTACCTTCTCAAATGGGGCAATCAGACATGAAAGAACATCATCCGCGTGTGGAGACTCGAATGGAAGGTCCCCATCCTTTCCAGATGGCACCCCACCCATACTGTCACGGCTCTTGCTGTTACCAAGTCGCACAAGATCTGCAATGAGGCAACCAGTCATCTGTTGTACATCTGCAAGGCTACTCCCAAGGTAGCGCGAACTCACAAGTTCCTTCACGAAGGCTGGATCAACAGAGCCAGGAGCCACAGCTGTGCGGAGGACGCGATGGTGCGTAAAGAGCAGCGACAGCAACTGCGAATCTGGGCACGCATGCAGCGCTGTTGCAGAGAGCGACTCTAAACTATTATCTGTACTCTTACTGCCAGTGTTGATTTTGCTCTTCTTGTTGACAATAATGGCGCCATTGTCTTTGGAGTCCACAGACTTTGAGCCGCCGTCTCGCGGTCGCTTTGATGTGGCTCGTGTGGAAGATGACGACATAACGATTCTCTTTGTTTTTTTTCTCTATATGTATGAGTACTAGTACACTTTACGCACAAGTGTGCGAGTCTGTTGTATGTGCTTACTTACTGTTTTTTTTTTCTTTCTTCTCTTAATCCCACCTTCTGCGCAATAAGGCAAAAGACTCTTGCTATATGTATGTTCGTCTACCTGCTTTTAATATGAATTTGTGTTTCCTCCTTTATGTTGTGGCTTTTGTTTTTTCTTTTCTTTTCTTGATAGACAGAAAATGATGTTTTTTTTCTTTTTTTGCCCCTTAAAAATGGCCTGTTTCATTCAATAGGAATGACAATAACAACAACAACAAAAGAACAGAAAAAAAAAATGTGATGGAAAAGCGCGGTTGCCATGAAAACCAAAAATAATAATAAGAATAAAAACAAAGAAAAACACAATAGACTGTAGCAAATATAGTTATTGCCCTTAGTCTGCAATTGTGATAGAGGTTTAAATGAAATATTGCAATAACCAGGAGAAAAAAAAAATCATACACATACATGTCCAAATCATTCGAGCACAGAGCATCAGATGGAAAAAAAGAGGTTAGATAGAGGATTCAATGAAACAAACAAACAAAGTTCACCACTTTTATCCGTTCCACAAAGACAAAAGCACAAACCTGATCATTTTCTTGTTTCGTTGTTGTTGTTCTTGTACTTGTATGGGTGTTTGTGCGTTTGTCAGCTTCCAAAATGACTTGTCACGCGTCAGCCTGGTTTTGCATCTATCAGCGATACTCCTCCCTCCTTCTCTTACTATACCTCTTCACTTCCCGTTCCCTCAAGGATCTCAGTTACCAATCCACGCTGGAGACATTGCTGCTCCATCCACAGCGCATCCACACCGAATCGTGCTGCACTTCGCAACAAATCGCGTCTCAAGGAATCAATCTCCTCTTGTTGCTGTAATACCCATCTGTTGTATCGTATGCGTACCCGCTCCACCTCCTCCCCACCTTCGTTATTCCTCACTGCTGAAGTGGAATTCCCGCGGATGCGCTGCTCCCGGAGTCGCGTGAGGGACTGGTAGCGATCGCGTTCCTCATGAATGCGTTGCAGTAACTCGTTGGCCTCCGTCTCAATGGACACACCCACTCGTCCTCCACTCGTCGAACGCCATGTGAGGTCATGGGATGGGCTTTTCACCTCACTGTTGGGAAAATCGAGCAGATGATTCTCCAATTCCTCAATCCCCCGCTCCACCTCCTTCAGTTCGGCCGCAACCCGCAAAGCTTCGGCGCGCCATCGCTCCTCCTCCACACCGAGTGGTGCGATGAGTTGACCCGTCTCGGATGATTTGAGTTCATTATTGTCACCAAAGAAGACGTGTTCCTCTTCATGTATCTGTTGCGCACGTCGGGCATTGAACTCTTCTTGAATGGCTTGTAGCGCTTGTTCATGTGCTCGTTGCATCATTGCACGCTCCGCCTCAATGGCGAGATTTTCTATGGAAATGCTTTCGATACGATTTTTTGTCGTCTTGCAGAGACTACGATATTCCGACACAAATTCAAAGCGTATCATCTCCCGAAGAATCTCCCGAGCCATTAGCCGGTCTTGAGGTTCGGGTGGTGTTTTCAAATGTTTCGATAGAATTTGTTCAACGCCCTCGGACACAAGGCGAACCATCGACTCCTGCGCAAAGAAAAGCGCCAACTGTGATTCAAATCCTGGCAAATCATGTTGGAGGAGAATATCATCCGCTTGGGGAAGCACAGCGCTTGTGGCCTCATCATGAACACGCTCGTACAATCGAAGGAGTGCCGATGGTGGGGCATCCACACCCGCCGCAGAGGCTCTGTTCCATTCTCGAGCTCCATTTGGCGATGGCTCTCGCGTTGGTACACTCGCCGCGTTTGGCCCATCACTTCCAAACGGTGGCAACACGTACGGACGCAATGGACTACTCGGATCTGGAGGTGGTGGAATAGTAATGCGCACCCCGGCAGACTGCAGACGCCGCTTCTCGTACTTGGCCACATCCCGCATGGAGAGTTCCCCGCTTTGCCGTCGCACCCCTGAGGCGGAGAGGGCACGACGAAATGGACTGGCAAGGGACGCCCCGGGCGATCGACGGTGGCGACTGGGGCTCTTTGTGTTGTGCAATCCGGGGTCCACGATGGTGGTGGATCGGAGTTGGTCTGTTAATGCTTCCTGGGTGCGGCGCAGCATGAGTTCATCCGTGGTGCGATCCGCAAAATGGGCAATAATGCGCAGAAACTGCAGCGCCAGTGGAGAGTGGCGACAATGAAATCGGAAGATGTACGAAAATGGTGGAAAATTCAGATTGTCACTTTCATTACCCTTCTTGGATTCTTCCGTCTCCTCCGCTGGGTTTTCCTGGGTCGCTTGCTTTTGGCGTTTGGAGTGAGAAGGAGAAGGACTACCCCTGTTACGACTTCTGGAACGAAGAATCTCGTTCAGATTCAGAGGTTGACGGCAACGTATAAACATCGATTGCGTCCCTGTATGCTCATCCGGCGGATCCTGTACGATAATATCCACTCGCGTTTTTGGTGCACCTTCCAAACCCGCGCCGCGTCTCAGTAGAGCGGCATTCACAACACGACTATCGTTGGGATCGAAGAGGTATAATTGCCCTCGTTGTCCAACGAGTATAGAAAACGGAACCCATGCATCAAACCCATCCGCCACAGCTTCGGCGGAGTACACATCGAGGCTAGAAGCAAAACATGGCTGTAAGGCGTAGGCCGTTTTGCGATCCACCTCGAGTGCCTTGATAAAGGGTTCACTTAGAGCAATGAGTTTAGGGGCACTGCTCATTGCCCACTATTGCTGCTTTCCTCTTTATTCTCTTCTTTTTTTCTTATGGTTTGGAAGGGGAGGGAGGTATTACCCAAATGTCGATATTCCAAAAAAAAAAAAAGTGCAGTGAAAATATCAAAATATCTCTGCTTGTCTTCTTTTTTATTTATTTCTTCCTTTCCCGTAGTACACGACTAGCAACCGGTTATCTATGCGCAATAGGTGATTTAAACAAACACAGAAGAAAAAAAAAGTAATGAAGAAAAGCCATACTATTTTTTTTTTTAAGCCTCGATTGCATCGAAAAAAAATCTTATAGTCACAATAAATACGAACAACAGTACAGAGGAGCAAAATCTACATATCAGTAAACGTCGATAGACAAATTTCAGACCACAAGAGAAATAATCGAAAGACGTTTCTTTCAAAAAAAAAAAAATAGCACAGATGCATTCGATAACTATATACACATACATACATATATATATATATATATATATATATTTTCACAACTCTCACTTGTCTAATTTGCATGTATTTCCCTTATTTCGTTTTCTAATTTATTTACAAAATATAATCAAACAGACCACTTCCATTCCCACCCCGCTTGTTGGGTGTTGGGGTACGCCATGTCTCCTCTGACTTTGGAGTACCTTTCCCCCCCGTCTCCTCCCTACTGCGCCGCCACGCCTCCCGTTGTGCGTCAAACTCCGCCACTTGCGCCTCCGCCGTCTGCTCCATCCGTTGCATCTCCGTCCTCCAGTGCCGCAGCATATCCACCTCCCGCCGCTGCTCATCCAATATCGCGAGATAACGCTGCTCCACCCGCACCGCCAACGCCGCCGCCGCCGTCTCCTGCCGTTCCTCCTCCCGCCGCTCACACGCCGCGAGGCGCTGCACCTCCCCACGCAATCGCCGCTCCAATCGGCGGAGAAGCGCTAAATGACTTATGGTCATCTCACTCGGCCGCGTGCGGAGGGCGGCCGCCTCGGCCGGATGCAACGCGTCCCCCTCAATGGACTCCGCGGAGGTGTGGAGGGCGTAATACGACGCCAACCGCTCCTCACGCATCTCCCGCCGCTCCCGCAATCGCGTGGTGAGGTGTTCGGCGTGTCGGGCATACGTGGACGCGCGTTTGGCGTGTCGTTCCGCACATAACGTCCGCTCCCACTCGGCCCGTCGCGTGTCGAGGTCCGTCTGCCACGCCGGTTGCTGCGCGCGGCGAAAGGCGGAGACGGCGAGGGACACACTCGAGGAAAGAGATTCGTTTTTCGGTGCCTCATTTGCCGCCCGCCGCGCCGCCTCCAAGGTGCGGGTAAAGGCGGTTTCGAAGGATGTGTGGAGATGTGATCGCATCACATCCCGCAGAAACCGCACGGAGGTGAAAGGGAGGCAGTCGGAGAGGAGGGGAGTGGCGGTGGTGCGGACGTGTTGGCTCACACTCGGCGTGTCATGTGTGGGCCTCTCCCATGAAACGAGCGGGGCGGGCGGGAGATACGTGAGTGGGGCCTTTTCCATCTCGGAGGGGGAGTCGACATGTTGGGGGGATGGAAGTGGAATGGCGGAGGAATGGGTTTCACCCGCAACGGTGGACATGGCGGGGGAGTCCTTCGTTGGGGCGAGAAGAGTATCTTTGGGGGTTTCCAGTGCATCCAAAAGAAGGCTTGATATCATCACCCTGTACAAGTGTTTGCCGCTTTTTTTTTTTTTGCTGTTATTGTTTATGTAACTCTTTTGGGTTTTTTTTTTCCCTTTTCTTCTGGACGTCGTTTGGGCACTTTTTGTGCTTCCCTCGTTTCGCTATCCTGTACAGTTGAGCAAATGATAACGCTATATCTAAATTTATATATGTTGAGAAAATATCAGCGGATGCTACAACAACAAAAAAAAAAGAGATGGAAAAGTGTCTCAACAAAAAAAAAAGAACTTCAACTCGTATCTTCACGACCACTATTACCAAAAAAATTAAAATCATCCAAAGAAATTAACTGTGGAAAAAGAAAAATTTACATTTATTAATATAAAATGAAGGAGACAAAAAAAAAAAAAGTCACGCATTCTCTCTCTCTCTCTCTCTTTTTTTTTTTGTTTTAAACGCTTAATTTTTTATTCATTCCTTTGAATAATTGTACGCTCTCCACGTTTGCATTTCTTGAATTCGCGCGAAATCAAACAACCACCCTTTCCGAGCATTGGCCATTGCACCAGAATAGACACCGTGTCTGCCAAACCAGAAAATGGATGAAAAAATCGCAAAGAACAAGAACAAGAAAAATTCATCTTGACTAGAGTAGAATCACTCACGAAAATTCGTGTGATGGACACTCAAATGTCGCATATCTTTTAAGATCTTTTAGATATCTTACGTCTTTTCGTTTCTGCATTGCTCCATTTTGACATCACCTGCATTTTACTTTCCCTCTTTTCTTTTCCGTGTTATATTTATATAAACATTTATATATGTAAATTCCTTTTCGGCTTGCAGATATGTAGTCTTTTACAGAAATTCACCTTCGCCTCCCTCCCCTCCCCCCCAAAAAAAGAAGAAGAGTTTTTCCATTTTCTTTTTTTATTTCTTCTTGTTGATTAATAGTTATCATTCTTCTTGGCAAAACAGAGGAGGAATGGTTTATTTTTCCATTTTTCTCCTACAATTCAAACCCAATTTACCTCTTCGTAGCCTTCAGATCATTCTGCACGGTGGCACGAAACGAATTCAGACTGTGCAACACTAACTTCTCCATTTGGTTTGGTTCCCCCATCCACTCCGCCAATGGACTCCCGAGAAAGCCAAGGTGCCCCCCTGAAGGCATTTCCACATATGTCACATTCGGATTCGTCTTAATGAGTGCCTCCCATCGTCGTATATGTGGCGGCACCCCACAAATCGGGTCATCCCGCGCGGCAACACACATCACCGGCACACACGCGGTTTGTAGGGAAACAAAGCAGTCCGCGGCGGAGTAATACTCCTCGGCGGAGGAAAACCCAAAGTGTGGGGCGATAATGTGTGTATCCACATCATACACCGTGGAAAAGGTTTGGGCCATGGCATGTGGTTCCTCAAAGAGGTTTGGTGCGTCAATTCCAGGCAGGTGTTGCACCACCGCCATGTGTCGATGGAGATAACGTTGGAGTCCATGAAAGAGCGGTTTGCTGTACACCACATGTTGCGTCCACTGTTTCATTGTGTGATCAGCCGCATGCATATCATAGGGCGAGGTGACAGTTATCACCGCCTGCAACGGACACGTTTCCTCCTCCTCCTCATACATATAACGGGAATGAGAACTCTCCCGTCTTTTTCTATTCCTTTTTGTATGGATTCCCTTTCCCTTTTCCCCTTCTTCCCCGATGTACTTACACGCAATCACACCCCCAAGTGAAAACCCAACCGCCACAAACGGTTTCGCCTCCGTTCCCCCCATTCTCGCCATGATCTTTTCCGGTGTAAAGCATTGGCGCAAGACGTGTCGAAGATCGTCTGTGAAGAGGGCACTAAAGAGACGCGGTTGTGTGAGGGGTGTGTTCCCAACCCCGCGCGCATTTAACACCGCCACGTGATACCCATTTCTCACCAACCACTCCGCCATACGCCGCACATAGAACGTCTGCGCATCACTCGTTAAACCGGGAAGGAGAAGCACCAAACCCAATCCTTCCTTTTGTGGGGAGAGGAAATCAATACACAATGGATTTCCATCCGCGGCAGGAATGACTTCCCGCACAAATGGGGCCTCTTGCTGGGGGCGGAAGGTGGCGAGGATGGTGTGAAGGTGCCCACTATACATGGGACCGATATACACCATTTCCTTTTGTAACCCAAAGGCGTTCAAAGTGGTGTCGTGTTTGGGATGCCCGCGTGTGCAGAGCAAACGTGAGGGGTAAGAGGCGAAGGTGAGGGATTTGGTTCCGATAAGACACTCCGCAACGGTGATGGGCCAACGGAAGAAGAGGTTGCCGAGGAGTTGCGGAAGGTGGTGAAGGAATACATAAGATATAAGGAGAAGAAGGTAAAAGAGAAGGCTATGTAATATCCGAATCATGGGGATGTTTTCTTGATTAGCCCTAATGAAAGAGCTCCTCCAAATAAAGCTCACTCCAAATGTGTATAAACAAATAGAAAACTATATATTTATATATAAATAAAGGTAAAGCGCCAATTTGATACACTATATAAGTGAAGAAACTGCCTACTTGCCGAAATTCAAAGAAACCAAAAAGAAAAAAGAAAAACAAAACCAATAAAAGGGAGAACAATAATAGCTTTACATTTCATTCAAGAAAAAACAAAATACCCCTTTTAGTCAAAGTGAGGAGATTTGCATGAAATCAAACCTTTTATGATTTCATAACATATTGCTGTGTTAAAAAAAAAAAAAGATTTTTTTTCTTTTTTTGATAACATATAGTTTTTTTTAAAAAAACGATGAAGAAGAAACAAAAAGCACACACAAAAAGCACAAGCGAACATATGAGAAGGGTAAAACGAAAGCAAAACAAATGCAAAAGACTAAATCAAATGCATTTACTCTCATTTATCATTTACCCTTTTTGTTGTTGTTGTTACTGTTGTCCGCTTGTTTACATATAAATATAAAAAAATATATATACTTATATATTTATATATAGTTTCTCTTCTTTCGCATTGTTAAATCATTTGGATTTTTTTTTTGTTCTTAAAAAAATTTCTTTTCCTTTTTTTTTTTCTTTTCTCCTCTTGTTCTTTTTTTTTTTTTTTGTAATTTAAAAGAAAAAGGGGGAAAAATCACAATAAACAAACAAAAAAAAAAAAACTTTGCTCAAAGAAGTGCGACACACACACAAAACCACCTCAAAGAACTCGATTCGAATTGCACGAAAAATCTTTTTTTTTATTCCTTTTTTTTTTACTATTTTTTTTTTTTTGTGTGTGTGTGTTCTTTCTTTTTTCATCCTCAACGCATGTGATGGCTTCAAAACAAACAAACAAACAAAAAAAGAACTGATGATAATGAAATATAGTGATAAAAATAAAAGACGTAAATAACATTCCTGTCATTTTGGTGTTGGGGTGTTTTTACATATCTGTTTAGACTTTTCTTCTTTTTTTTTGCGTTTTGAAAACAAAACAAAAAGGAAATGCAACACATTTCACTTCTTATTGTTTCGTTTTTACTTTCTCCAAAATCCACAGAGTATAGAACACAAACACCAACACACGAAAAGGAAACAACGGGGAAAAAAAAAATGGACACACATACACACACGCACACAATAACAACAATAAAAAAGTATTGTATAAATAAATATATTTATTTATTTATTTCTTTTTGAAATGCACTATACTTACAACAACAACACCATAGTTGAATGCAAATGGATTCTTTTGTTTTTCTTTTGTTTTTCTTCACTCTTCCTGCTACTTTCTCTTTAATTATTGCAACACATATATATGCAGAGAGAGAGAAAGAGAGAAAGAGAGAGCCTTGGTTTTAATTTCTTCGTGTTTCGCCTCAAGGCAACATGTTCATCGGCGTGTCAAACGAAAAAGGGGAAGATGTTTAAAAGTTTGTTCCTTTTTTTGGGGGGGAGAGGGGGAGGGGGAAATAGAAGTAAACAACAAGAAAAAAAAAAAAAGGTGCTGAAATGTGCAAAGATAAAACGTTGTGTTGGTACGGCAACGTTGTACTTTTGAGCCCATTGGTCGTCTGCGGGAGCTCTTTCTTATTTATATAAATAAATATAAATATACACATTTTTTTTTCCTTTTCGTCTTCTCTTGTGTTCTTCATTCCACTCTTTGTTGCTGCTGTTGTTGTTCTTTTTTACTCCCCTCCTTTCTTTACCTCATTCTCTTGACTGTTTGTTTAGATTTTCTTTTCGTTTTTTTTTTCCTTTCTTTTTTATATATTTCTTTGATCTCTCTTTGTTCTTTTCTCTCTCTCTTTCTCTCTTCTCGAAATGCCTTGCTCTGGATCTCCGGCCGATTCCTTGTCGTCTCTTGGCTCTTTTACTTTGAATTTTCCACTTGGATTGCTTCTCACTCTCTTCCCCCTCCTCCTCCTCCTTCCACGTGAATTGCTTTTTCATGTATTCCTCCCTCTACTTCCATGGCGCGGTGGTAAAGCTGAGCATGATGTTCGTATTATTACTTTGGGAGAGGGGTGTAATACCATTTGACACCCCTGGAGATGAAAAGTTTGAAATGGCCTGTAACGGATCCGTACTGAAGAGACCTCCTCCACCCGCGACATTCGTTGCCCCAGCAAGACCACCACTCATGGGAACACCATTGTTGTTACTGTTGTTGTTGTTGTTATTATTGTTATTGTTGTTATGGCCGCCGCCGCTGCTGCTGATGTTGCCGTTTCCGACGCCGCCCATACCCCCATTTAGCGTCATCGCCCCCAACGCGCCTCCCATTGGGGTGGAGGTGGTCCTAGCCGTTGGGGTCGAGCCCAACCCGCCCGGCACCGGGGTGGAGACACATGTGTAGCGCGGCTTCTCCGGAAAGATCCCCGACACCGCCGCCGCCGCGCTGCTCTGCACGCCCGTCATGGGCGAGGCCGCGGACGGCGGCGTGCGCTGCGACAAGGACGTCGCCCCCGTCGCGACCGTAAAGGTGGACTGCGGGGAGGTCACCCCATTCGCCGCCGCCACCATCGCCGTCGGCGTGAAGGGCTGCGCGTTGGCGTCGAGGGTGAAGCGCGCCAAGGCCCCCGACGCGGCCGGGAGGGCGGTGGTGAAGGGCGCCGTCACTTTGAACCCCCCGGCGCCGTCCTCCCCGCCCGGGCCCATCGCGAAGGCGTCGAAGGCCCACGGGCCGTGCAGCGTGAGTCCGCCGGCGTTCGCGGGGGGGAGGGGGGGGGACGCTAAGGCGGCGGAACGCGGGCGCGGAATGGACGGGCCGACGCCGACGCCGGGCGCGGCCGCCATGGCGCGCGGGGTGGAGGGGGGGGAGTGGGCGGCGGCGCTCCCGTTCGCGCCCGGCGCCCAGAAGGACTGGAGGTCGTCAATCGCGAGGGTCTCGTGTCGGGTGGGGACGAGTTCGGGGATGCGGAGGGCCTCACTCAGCGCGCGCTGTTTGCGACGCGTGGCGAGGCGCTCCTCCGCGCGCTGGCGGCGGGCCACGGAGGCGTTCGCCTTCTCCTCGAGACTAGTGAGCTCCTCGCTGTTGGACTTGAGGAGCTGACGGAGGCGCTCCAACTCGCGGTTGCCCTCCTCCATTTGCTCCTGAAAGCGCTGAATCGCATCCGCCTCGCGGGCCTTTTCCTTGGCGAGCTTCGCCACCTGCGCGCGGTGGGCGGAGAGGGTTTGGGTGAGAGACTCGAGTTCCCGCTGCTGCTCGGGACTCGGACCCACCTTCGCCAAGAGCGCCTTACGCTCCCTGTCCTTGGTCTTTTGCAGCGCCTTCTGCTGTGCCTTGTGCTGCTCCGAGACGAGTTGGCGGTGGGAGGTGACCCATGACTGCTCAATACTCTCCCGCCCCTGCGTCTCGCCACGCCCGAGCTTGTGGGTGGCTTTCTCAAAGTCCCGTCGACGGCGTTCCTCCTCCGCGTTGTGTGTGCCATTGGAGGCGTCCTCGCCGCGTCGTTTGGTGGTGGCGTCTGCGTCTGCGTCTGCGTGACTGCCGCCCCCTTTTGGGGCATTGGCGGCCTCTTGCTTCTTGCGTGCCTCATCCGCGAGGGGGGTGCCATCGACGTGCATGAGATCCATCGCGTATTGAAAGACAAGGCGGTCCTCGGATGGATTGTACAGTCGGTAGCCAGACTGTGACATCGTAGAGCTGCGTAGGGCAACAGGTAATGGGACAAAGTTCTCAAAACCAATGAGTTCACCGGGTTGGGCCTCTAAATCCTTTTCCAGGAAGAGCGCGGAGCTCTCCTTGAGTGTCGTCTCATTTGTTTCCCCATTATTATTATTATTATTATGATGATGATGATGATTGCTGTTGTTGCTGCTGCTGTTGTTGTTGTTGTTTTTGCTGGTACTTTTATTGGTGTTGCTGTTATTATTATTATTATTGTTGTTATTATTATTGCTGTTGTTGTTTTTTCGCTTCTTCTTGGGATCCTGGGTGCGAATCACCATATGCACACTGAGCAGGTCCGTGTGGCGGTGCCAGATACAAAAGCTGATTTCATCATTTATCACCGTTAACACAGCATGCCATTTGATCTTGTTACAGCTAAACCTATTACTCACCAGACGCTGCAGGGAGAGCACCTTCATGAGTTTTGCATTATCCACAGTGCAGGTGTAACGCCCCGGTGCGTGTTCGTGAATCTGCATTTGTGGCATAAAAGGCAACTTCGACGCCGGAGGTATCGTGTGACGCATGGGATAGAAATACTGACTGATACGCTCCGCCAAGAGTTCCGGCAGTTGATTTGTGTCCACCGCCTCCATTGCCGTGTCCTCGGCGTGGGAGATGGACAACTCATGACACACCTTCTCCAGCAGTGGGGTCGGGAGTGGGGCGAAAAACGTCACCACCCCAAGAGAAGAGATGGCCATAAAGACATCCTCCGACGAGCAACAGCGATCCACGAGACCAAAGATCCCGGCGAAGTGACGCAGCCGTTCCGCATCCAACATGTAAATCCCATGACGCAGGGAGTAGAGTAAGGTACTCACCCGCTCCTCCTGCTCCTCCTCGGGGTGCACAAGGTCCGTCATGATGGCGTCCATCGTCTGCGCGACCATTTCCCCCCCATGCCGCTTTCCATTACTGTGATGGCTATACGGACTGTGTCCATTTCCGCTCTGCGACGGCGTCCCCCCTGCGGGCATAATGGCGTGCGGCTCCAACCGATGATCAATCACCGTCACAATGGTGGCGGCGAGGAGTCGAAGCTGCTCCGTGATGTTCAGCCTGTACTGCCCCTCCTCCTCGTCCCGCTCCGGCTGTATGCCCCACCAGGCGGCGAGCTCCCGCATCGTGTGCAGACTGAGCCCCTCCATCCGCTCCATCGTGTCCTTCAGCCCGTCGAGGTCCTCCTCGTAGCAGCGGCGCTCCTCGCCCTCCTCGTCCTCGTCGTCGGTGTCCTCCTCGTAGACCCCTGTCTCCGCGTCCTCCTCGTCGAGCCCACGCGCCGCGCCGTCCATGCGCTCGAGCAGTTCGCACACCTCCGCCGGGTCGTGGGGGCGCGCGGCGTCGTCCGGGTGGGCGGCGGAGGCCCACGCGAGCGCGGCCGACAGCTGCGCCTGAAACGCCCGCCGCGAGAGGCGCCCGCCGCGCGAGGAGGACGCGGACGGGTCGGTCCCCTCCAGCGACACGCGCAGTCCGCTCCACTGCTGCAGGAACTGGAAGAAGGCGCGGCCGTCCGGGCTGTCGAGCTGAAAGCTCGCGACCACCTCCTCCGCGGCGCGCTCCTCGCGGACGGGGCGGCCGCCAAACTCGCGGCGCCACTTCTTCGCGGACAGCGGGCGGCGGGTTTGGGGGCGGTCGGTCGACTCCGCGCTCTCCGCGGCGCGTCGGGGGGCGCTCGCCATCGCGGAGAGCAGCTCGGGACAACTGCGCTGAAGCACCGCAAAGGGGGAGAGGTCCATCGGGTGGTGGCGATCGGTGGGTTTGAGATCGCCGTCCATTCGGGGGGTTTCTAGAGTCTCCCTTGTCGTCGGTTGCTGTTGTTTTCTTTGGTGTGTCGTTTGTGTTTGTTTTTGGTTTGTTTGTGTGTGGGTGTGGGTGTGTGTTTGCCTTTTGGGGTTTTCTTTTTTCTCGTTTGTTTGTTTGTTTTTGCTTTTCGGCGATCTTCCCCCACCCCCCTTTTTTTTTTTGGTTGTTGTTGCTTTCCTTCTTCTCTCCTTCTCCTTCTCTTTCGTTCTTGAAGTTTGTGTTATTCCTTCGTTTGTTTGCTATTTTTTCAACACTATTTTTGTTTGTTTGTTTTTCAAACTTTCACTGCCTTTCCTTTTTTGTATGTATATATGTATATATATATATATATATATATATATAGTTGTTTACTTTGCTGTGCGTTTGTATATAAAATGGGACACACAACTAACGATTTGGCACTTTTTTTTTTTACTCAATCCTTTTCTTTTCCTCCTTTTTTTTTTGTGGATTTTGCCTTTTCTTTCTTTTCTTTTGCTTTCCGTTCTTCCGTTTGATGGCTCTTTCTACGTGTCAAACAAACAAAAAAAAATATACAGGAGAAACGAAAGCTACTGAAAAAAAATAAATAAAAAAAACAATGACCTTCCAAAAAAGAAAAAAAAAACAGGAAAGCAAAAAAAAAAATATATATATATATAAAGATAAAAACAATGGAAAGGAATCGTTTCCTTTTTTTTTTTTATTCCCAAAACAAACAAAACACCAAAAAAATGAACAATAGCAGAAACTCTTCTGTACACAAAAGGAGATAAACATATACATATATATATATATATATATATATATGTATATATTTACAGTGTTGAATTGCCTTTCCCTGAGATCCTAAACTGCGGTCCTCGTTAATACTCCCAAACTGTTAAAAAATAAAAGAGGAAAATAACACTTTTATTAAATCATAATTAAAAACCCATTTTTACAAACAAACAAAAAAAACCAGTCAAATAGCAAATAAATAAATTACCATTCCGTTTCATATTATCACTCATTTCACATTTCAGCGGTCAAAAAACACTTTGAAAAATCCCTCTTGTCGTCATACTCCATTTGTGCTTTACTATAAATCAATCAATCCTACACCTATGTATTCCTTGACACGCATTTGTGTTACAACCTTCTACAATGAAAAAGAGAAAAGAAAGAAATAAAGAAAGAAAGAAAAGTTTGTCGGAAAAAGTAACGAATAATGCACACAAAAAAGGACAACAACACTTTAAAAAAAGAAAAGCATTTCAAAAACACTTTCACAAAAAAAAAAGAGAAAAAAAAAAAAACAGTACCAATCACTAAAGCAACAAAAATTGAAAGAATAATAATAATAGGAAAAAACTATTAAATAACTTCTTTTTTTTTTTTTCTCGCTTTGAAAATTCTCTTTTTTTCTCATATTAAATTGAGTTTGAATTGAGGGAAGTGATGAAAAAGAAAAAAAAGAGATGAGATGCAGATTAGCAGTAAAATAATAAAAAAAAAAAGAAAAGAAAAGAAAAAAAAAGAAAAGAAAGTAGAACTATTTGTTTTCTGTTTTGTTTTCTGTTTTGCTTTGTACTTCAACAATAATAAAAGAGGGGAACACACTCATACACAACACAACACACACAAATAATAATAATAATAAGAAAAGAAAAAGAAGAAAAGAAAAAGAAGAAAGAGGGGAAATGCAATAAAAAGGGAGACTTTATAACGAAAAAAGAAGAAGAAATCCCGTTTTCTCAGCAGATATGAAACGTCAGCAAAAGCAATTCTTTTCTTTTTTGACAAATGAACGAAAAAAAGTAAAAAAAAAAAAGGGAAAATAGTGCAGAAATTGAAGAAAGAAATAAGAAAGTTTTTTCTTTTTGTTTGTTTGTTTGTTTTCCTTTTTTGAGTAAAAGATTCAAATAATGATAGTAAACAGTAAAAATAACAACATTTTTTTTTTTTAAAAGAGTGTATAAATATAAAAAAAAAATGAAGAATAAGAAAAAAAAAAAAAAGTAAATGAGAAAATTTTTCAATAAAAAGAAAACTAAAAAGAAAAAGAAATAAATCAATTCGAATAAACCAAAATGACTCATAACTTTTCGATCACTTTTTTTTTTTTTGCTTTTTGAAAAGGTTTCACTTTTCCCCATTTCTTTTAGAAAGTGACAAAACAAAAACTATTATTATTATTATCATCATTTTTTACTGTCTTTTTTCTTTTTTCGTTCCCCTTTTTTCTTTTTCGTCATTTTCCGTTACGTAATAACAAACAAATAAACAAAAAACACGTAAATACACGCAGACATAAAAATAAAATATATAAATAAATATATTTTAGATTAATGTGTTTTTATTACTCATCATTTCTTTCTTTCTCCGCTTTCCCACAAATAAATGTACAAAAGTCTAAACTTTCCATTTCCTTTTTTTTATATTGTTATTGTTGTTTGTTCGTTTCGTCATTTCCATTCGCTTTTCTTTTTTTCTTTTCTTCGCAATTTGTCATTTGTAAAACTTATCATGCAAAACACCGAATAATAACAAAAGAGACATTATGCGATTATGGAATGATTTTTTCGTTTTTTTTTTTTTCAAGGGAATAAAAAACGGTTAGAAATAATAATAATAATAATAAAAGTGTGAACAAATGGGAAAAGAAACGAAAAAAAAAGGAAAAAGAAAAACCACAAAGTTTTTTTCTTTTGTGTATATATATATATATATATATACTTTTGGCTAAAGACAATGTGATAATAAATAAATAAACAAATAAGTATCTGAAGTCTAACACCATATGAAGTATACACACTTCTCTTTATTCGCTTACACCTCCATTAGTGTGTGTGTTTTTTTTTCTTTCCTCATGACTGTTTACTTCTTTGACTTTTAGTGTTGTTTCAGTGTTGCCGTTTCCTCTTTGATGTTCTCATTATGTATATTTATAAATATAAATGTATAAATATCTTTCGTACACATTCATCTCTTCCTTATTATTATTGTTGCTGTTTATCCGTTTCTTCTTTTATCCTCTTTTTATTTCTCTTCTCTCTCTCTCTGTTTTTTTTTGTTTTCTTTGCTTTTTGGTTATTTGCTGTTTTTTGTATTCCCTTTCTTTCACGCATTCTTTTCTCTGTTAAACTTTTTTTTTTTTTTCATTCCTTCGTCAGTTCTTTTTTCATTGGAACGGGTTTTTATATGTTTGTTGTTTTTGGCAAACAAAGACGGAATTTCCCCCTTCCAAAGAAAAAAAGAAAAGAAGAGATCGCCTGTGCTGTTTCTCACTCCTTTTCTGTGAAAACGTTCTTTTCTTTTCTCTTTCTTTTTTTTTTCTTTTTCTTTTCCTCTCCTCTTTCTTCTCCATATGGTTTTGTTTTTCGTTTTGGAGCATTTCTTCTCTCTTTTCAATTTTTCTTTCGTCCTTCAATTTTTCTCCTTTTTTTTTTCTCTTCTTTTAAACCTTTGCTGAAGAGGGGATGGGTGTTTTTCTTTTTTTTTCCTCTTTATGTTTTTGCCTATTTTTTTCTTTTCGTTTGCTGCCACTTGTTTTCCGCTGTTTTAAGTTTTCATTAATATATAAATATTTTTTTTTCTCTTTTTGTGTTGTTTTCTCGTGCAGCAATTTCCCCCCTCCCACCCCATACAGCTTTTTTCTCTTTTCTTTTCTGTCTTTATACCTTTTTTTTTTCTGTTGTTGTTGTTCTGTTTCATAGCTCTCTTTCACTCTCATACACACGCATACACCACTCACGATTTCTTTCCTTTTATATATATATATATATTTTTTTTTGTTGATGTTAAATCATTATCTGCTACTCCCCTATTTCATTTCGTGAATGATGGGCTGAATTCACAAAAGTACACAAACAAACAAACAAAAAATAAAACACACGTATACTTGTAAAAACATGTAAGCTCAGACGTATGGGTCCAATATTAGCTTTGCCTCTTTATCCGCTTCTTTTTCCTCCTGAACCGATTTGTTCTTGTCGTTTTTTCCCCCCTACCAATATAACTATATATATATATATATTTATATATATATATAAATATATATATATATATATATATATATATATATATATATATAAGATGTGGATTTTTTTTTTTAACCCAAAGTTTGGAAACATCGTTGAATGGGCTCAATAACCTCCAAAAATACAAAGAAATTTTGTTGTTGTTGTTGTTGCAACATTCTTTTCTTTTGTACGAAAAGAAACAAAAACAAGGAAAATAAATAAATAAATGAAAAAACATATAAAATTCATTTGATGATATGGTGGGAGCAACGCATAGCGGTAATGGAATAAAAGAAGAAAAAAAAGAGAGAGAGAGAGAGAAAAAAAAAAAAGAGAGAGAGAGAAAGGGGTTAAAAAAGAAAAAGAAAAACAATTGAGGGGAAGTTTGTTTTGATGACCCTCTAATTTCAGTTCGTTTCATTTTCTTTTCTCTTTCTTTCTTTCTTTCTTTTTTTTTTTGTGTGTGTGTTTAATAGTTTGTGTAGAGTTTATTTACAAAATAGTAATCATAATAAACGAGGAACAGTTACATCATTATGCGGCGGGTAAAAATGTACATACCACCAGCATAGCCGAGGAAAGCGAACATAACGCAAAGTCCCGTCATTTTCACACCAACTCCGACGACTTCGTCGTACCTCCGCTCTGATTTGGCACCTTTTGACAGGGGGCATCGTGTCGCGCTGCATGATTGGGGCACCACCGCCCGTACGTTTAACTTATTCGCCACGGAATGCACAATGGAGACGGACGCGCTGCGCAGCTGCAGGCCGAGGTCACGATGCACCTTGAGACAGCTGAGCGGGTAGGTCCAACCCACCCTCTCCCGACTCCCGCGTTCGCAGTACTCGAAGTCCGCCCACTCCAAGAGATTGGTCCACAAGAGGGGTTTAATTAAGAAGGCAGGGAGTTCATACTTTGGGGGTTTCAAACAGGGCACACAATCCTCCAGTGTAGATGCGATTTGAGATAAACTTAATTCCCCTGCAGACAATATGTACTTTTGATGCTCCGCGTTTGGGGACATGAGCGCGCGAGCACACGCCTCAGCGACATCCGCGGCATCCACAATGTTAAACCGAAACGGCGATGTAAACAATCGTCTCTTTTTTGCAAAGTTGGCCAAAACCTGAACATTCGGATCACACTCCCCCATGAGTGGTTTGCCCACCACCATGGAGGGGAGGAGAACCGTCATGGGAACGCCCGCTTTGGCGGAAAGCCGCTCCGCCTCCTTCAACGCCGCCGCATGAGCGCGTTGGAGGTGTTGGGCCTTCCGTGTAAGGGCCGTTTCCACGGGAAACATGGAGGAGGCTGGAGTGATAAATATAACACGGCGTACACTTTTTCCATGACTTCGAATAGAAAGAAAGAGATCCTGCACAGATGATTCATAGCGACGCACGATCGTATCCTCCTCGCACGTGTCGGAGGTGTCGGGGCCATCCAAGTAGACCACCGCATCGCAACCCGTAACGGCAAGAGAGAGGTCTTCATCATAAAAAATAGACAATCGTGATGGTCTCGTTTTGACAAGACTTGATAAACCCATCATGGAGGACTTCCCGCGGTAATCTCGATCCAACAGTCTCATATGATGTCCCGTTGTCAATAATTTGGAGGTCACATGCGTCGTCAAAAGTCCAGGAGAACCCAAAAGCAAGACTCGACGGAGATGGTATTGAGGTCCCCTATCGCATGAAAAACTCTGTCGAGCGTATATGGGCAGCGAGTCATCGTTAATAGGCGACTGAGATCCACTTTGCAAACCTGTTGAGCTAAAACCACATGATGCAAGCGGAGACATTGTTAGCGGCACACTCCCCGACGGACTGTATTCGGTGGAGATGGCCCCATCAATGGTCAGCTTGCTGGGGTAGTCATCTGGTTGAATCATCTCAATTGTAGGAGTCATCGGCTGGTCCTTCGCGTTGAAGACCTCTACACCGGGGCCAAGAACCCTGGGACGCTCAAACAGAATCATTCCCTCATCACCTTCTCTGAAGGGCATTATTGCTTTAGTTTTTTTGGTGTGTTTTTTTGCTAGTAGTAAAGATTATATACCTCTTTTGTCTTCTTTTTTTTTTCCTTCTTTGACGTCCTTGTTTGTCTTCGTAAAAAGCAAACAATACAAAAGACGAAACCAAAAAAGAAAAAAAAATGAATATACCGTCTATCCCTTCCAAAGGGACAGTACTACCTAAGAAAGCGATTCGTACTGCCTTTATTTTGTTTTTGAAAGAAATCCAACGGTTACGGTTGAGTGGTGCGAAATATTCAGTACGCAACGAGGATATATATATATATATATATATATATATATATATATATATATATACGTATTTTTTTATTTGGATAACGTAAAAAGGGGAGAAAAAAAAAGAGTAGAAAAAGAAGAAAAAAAGGTGTTCAGAAAGTCATTCGTCATATATAGAAGAGAATTCATATATCAGACCAACAGTAATAATAGTAGTCATAAAGAAAACGAGACTTAAAGAGAACGACAAAAAAGGAAAAGATTCACAGCGCAGAATTCATTTGTTCAAGCAACCATTTGAATCCCTTCTTTAGCAAACGGTTCGCCGAATGAGGCTTTGGAATTATCAAAAGTATTTCACACACAGAAAGGATGTTCGCACCAATCAAATTAAGAAGATCACACGTTCCATTTCAAGTATTTCAAATTTCTTGCCATTATATATATATATATATATTTACTTTTTCTCTTCCTGGGGTCCTACCGCTTCATTACTTACGACCCATTCCTTCAGTAAAACCGCTATGTGCAGAGTCGCAAAATAAAATAAAAAAAGGAAATATGTGAACTCATGTGTTACTCTCTTTGATAAAGCCGGCGAAGTACCAACTGCCGCTGCTGCTCCTACAACCGCTACTACCTAAACAAAAAAACACAAACTTCTAAACACGTCCATCCTACACGAAAACAAAAGAGTTTTTTTTTTTTCATTTTAGAGAATAAGGAGGTGATGGGATCTCTTTCCTGAGTGCTGTGACGGTGTCTACTAAATGCTTTTGGGGAAGACGAGCTCGTAAAACTGATAAATAAATGCACACTCCACACCCCACAAGAAGAGATTCCAGCTGGACATACCCTCAATTATTTCAGGGGTCTTTTTGTACGGATCATCCGGGTCAAAATCCTTGAACTCCTCCGGCCATTCGTCCTGGTTGATCACCACCTTGGCGCGTTCCTCCTGAGTCATCTGAGGACGGCGCTTTGGGTCACGAAAGATGAACATATTATACGCGCGAGAACAGGAGAGTACAGGAGCGGCAACCAGCGCGGACGCCTTTGGTGTCAGACGACGAAACATCCTCCCTTCCTTTTTCTTTTTTACTAGTACTTGTACAAGAGGTAAACAACACCCAAAAAAAAAAAAAAGAAGGAGAGAAGGAGGAAGAACAACACAAACAATAGCATGGATAAGAAACAGAGTAAAACGTATTTTTTTTTTTTTCCTTTGTCTGTGTGTGTGTGTGTGAGAAATATCGCAAATCCAATCAGATGACAAAGAATGCAAACAGAAAGCATACGCATAGAGTATTATATATATATATATATATATATATATATATATATATATATATATATATATATATATATATATGTATATATAAATTGGTGCAGCAGAATTTGTAAATGGAGGCAACAATTATATATAAAAAAATCACCACGTTAATTACGCAAGGTATTTAAAAATTCAAAGCAAACCATAACAATCATGGCTAGAGCTACAACAAGAACTGTGCTTGTATCCTCTCATCTTGGGTCATACAGACTAACCTGCGGAATGCAAAGGTTATACCACGTTTTTGCTTCAAAAAATTTACTTGCCTCCTTCCATCCCACATAACCCTTGTTGAGAACGATCTTTTTGACAGTTTCATTGCTAGAGTAATGTGGATCTGCGATGAGATACTGTGCCTCCAAGGTAGATGGGTTAACATCAACACCGAGAATAGTGTGCGCGTAACTACTACCCCCAATCATTACCGGGGATGAACGTTTCTGTTTAAAATGATGAATAAGTAGTTGTTGTATAAACAGATCCGTATCCAGATCTGATCCCTTTTCTATACGCTTAATAGTACACTCAATATGAGGTACATAGTGTTGTAGAACAATCATTATTTCAAACGATCCAATCCAATCCATTGATCCTACAAAATCCTTTCTGTTTATCTTGTCCGCATCCGAGACAGAAAGCACACGCTGAATAGTACGAATGTCTGGCATGGGTTTGTCCATGATTCCCTCATACTGAAACCATGAAAGGATCGTTTGTAGGCTACGGTACGCACATCCCCACCCGTCATCCTTAAAACCATCCACACGGTAGTGATAGTAATCATAGCATCCACTTACGAGATGCGTCTCGGCGCCGGTAATAGTACGTACCTTTTTAGCATCTTCATGAACGTTGCTTAACAGGTGCTTTTCCCATGACTGACCCGTACGAAGCACACGCGATAGTGGCACTTTCTGCAGTGAATGGGATGCATTCCACCCTTTTAATTTTTGCTCGGGACGGAGAAGAGGTCGCATAGGAAGAAGAAGAGCGCCATGCTCCGCTCGACGAATCGCATCCACACCACAACGAATATTTACCGGAAATGTCAGCAGTTCGGGCCAAAAAACAGACGTCGGCACTGCACAACCATCCGCACCAGAGAAGAAAGCCCGCAACACATCCTCCACTGCCATCGCGAGCTCCTCCGCGCTGTCGGCGAGGAGGACACGTTCATGGCTCCCATCGCTCCCATCGATCTGACCCGATTTTCCCGCACTCACGGCTCCCTCCATCTCCGTCCGTGTCGGCTCACTCGCCGCGCAGAGCTCCACAAACGCGTCCGGAGTGAGCGCTGTGGAAAGCCACGCCGAGGCCTCACACAGTCCCTTTTCGTTTCCCCCAAACGACTTGGACGGGGGCGTGGAACCCTTTGCACCCGCGCAGCCGAGTTGCAAAAGCCAATGGGTGCCCTCCCCGGTTGCGCGCAGAGCGAGACGCAGGCGTGCACGCACGGGCCACGTCCGCTCGGAAACGGCGAGAAGGCCCTCGTCACGGGCCACTTGCAAAGCCACCGCGTCATGCAGCGGGCGCAGGTCGCAGGTACGGAGCGAAAAGGGTAAAATCATAGGCGACACCGAAACGTCACGCACAATGGCAATTGTCTCATCCAACTTGCGCACAATCAGAAGGGGCAAATCAGCCTCTGAAAATAGCGCCACGTTTGACATTTTGAATGCGTCACGTGCAATTCACTAGTTTATAGGGAAAATAAAACTACTACCAACAAAAGGGTCTCTATATTAAAAAAGCAATCTTTTTTTTTCAAGATTTTTTTTTTGTTAATTTCGTAAAATATTCTCAATACCTCTGTAATTTTTTTTTTGTTCCTCTCTTCTTGTGTGTATGTATGTCTTTTTTAACCGTTCTATTCAATCTTCTACAACAGTATAACCAAACTATAGAGAAGTCGACAAAAAAAAAGAGGAACAAAAGGTAACAAAATATATATGTATATCGGCAAATACACATAAATTCATTTTAATACCTAAAATGATACCAAATAATAATAATAAAGTACATTATTCAAGTGTGCATGATTTGTCCACACAAGATTGCTCAAACTCTCGAGGCATTACAACAATGTCTATATATATATATATATATATATATATATATATAACTATCTTAACAGATAGACTGCACAATTGGCCCCATGGTGGGATGTTCGGGTGGGGGTTGGGGTACAATGGTGAGGGGCACCACGAGTTCGGGTTCCTCTGCCTCAACGACAAGTTCATCCCGTTGCCCCGCCACGCGCTTCTGCATTGCGTCAGGTCGGCACCACTGGAAACGAAGCCGTAACTGCCAGCAAGTAGACACGACATCTGTCATCATAGAGGCACATGTGTCCGGATCGGCGAACGGCACCTCAAATGGGATGCGTCCACGATCCACGAGAACCCATTCGCGCGATTCCACAACATTTGTTTGCGCCACAACAGCGTCCGGCTCGCCGCCGGGAAGCGGTGAAAAGGCGCATCCCCTACGCACATGCGCGGCGTGGCTGCACTCGAGCAACTCCAGCATCCCAATCGCCTTCACCGCCCGACCAATCGACGTGTCGGCGTGCACAAAGACCCCGCGCAGGGCCGCGCCGACGGCCACGGTGGTCGACGCGATGTCCACGTAAACGCCGACCGCCGCGCCAAACGGGACGGCGACGCGGCGGGCGGTGCGTTGCTGCGCGAGGGCCCGAGAAACCGCCGCCCATCGCGCCAACGGGCGGCCCGACGCGGAGCCCGACGGCAGCGCCGCATCGGCGAGCGGCGCCGAGACGGCCGGCGACGGCACCGGCGGGAGGGGAACGGCGCGAAGCCCCGAAAGGAGCGCCCCGCGCGGCGGAAAGGCGGCGGGAAGGAGAAGCGGCGCAATGGACGCGCGCGGCGCCACGAGGCGGAGCGGCACGCGAAGGCGAAGCGGCGCCACGCCACACGGACCGCACCACGAGCCGCGCAGAAGAAACACGCAGTGAAAATGGGCGCACTGCCCGCGATAGGTCGGCGGCACCGACTCGGGTAGGGAAAAGGTAACCACCGACGCACGTCCATCCCGATCGCGTAGCTGGACATCACGCACAACCGTCAATGCGTCGGAGGCGAAGAGAAGTTGCACGTTGTAATACGAGGGAAGCGGCTCATCGGACAAAACTGCCTGTGAACTCGCCATACTGCTTTCGTACCCATCCATAAAAGTCCCACCAACATCACTCGTGTTTTTTACATTCATCAGACTATTACTGTTGCTCGATGCGAGGTCAGCAGAGCGATTCCCCTCTCCAGACTCCCCTCTCGCGTTTCCTTTGGAGGGAAAGGTGTACTGTAGTCGTCGCGTATCCACCGCACAGTACGCCACCACTCGGGCGGAGAGGAATTCAATATGGACTGTTGGTGAGGCATCGGGGTCGACCTCCGCAAAGTGGCGCGCAGCAACGGGGGCGGCGCCGTCGGCGGGAGGGGCGGAAAGGCATTCTACACACACTTCCACACGCACGGCATCACCAGGGCCGTACCAACGACGGTGCAATCGTGCACTCAAGAGAATCTGCGGCGCCAGAATTTTTCCTTGTTTTTGCTGTGCTCTCACTTCAATTTAAACGCTATCCTAATCTGGAGATAAAATATAGCGTGACGATAGACGCGCAGGTTCCTAAATGCAAGAAGAAAAAAAAAAGACGAGCAAAAGTTTAAAATTATATATACACATAGAAATAAATTTTCAAAAAATTACATAATGTGCATTTAAATTTTCTTGATTTTTCCATCGTTCATTGATGAATCATTCACCAGTGTATATCAATTCTTTTACATAGTGGTTGTATCTTTGTTTGTTTGTGTGTGTGTGCTACTTCTGTGAAGCAGAACGTATTAAACTGGACACAGTAAAAAAAATCATGTGCCTGATATGGTTTTTTTTTTTTTTTCTCTTTCAAATTCTTTCTTTTTTTTTCCTTCAATTATTGATTATGAGTGTTTTTTTTTTTTTCATCCAAATGATCTTTTCGAATGGTATTATTCGTCCGAGTTCAGGTCCTCAATTGCCATGACGATTTTGTCATAGCTAGACTTCAACTCATTATTTGGCTTTAATAGAACTACAGACGTGGCGCGCTTGCACTGCGTTGCAGTGCCTAAGTCCTGACGCGAGGGCACCCAAACATACGGAACTTTCGCCTCCTCTGCCATAACGGGAAAGTGCGAGACGACATCATACGGAGAGGCGTCCGCCCCGAGAATGAGAATGCCTTTTTGTCCTTTTCGCACAGCCTTGGTCACTTCCTTTATGCCCTTGAGGACATTCTTCTTATTCCCCGTAACCGTTTTCTTAATGAGGGAATACACCTTTTTGGTCATCTTGGGCTTATCAGATGTCACCGGCCACGCGATGGGGCAGCGGTACAATTGGCGATCGTAGTCGTACTCCTGCTGCTCCTGTTCCTGATCCTCCTTCTTGTCCGCCATGAATAGTCTTTCCTGATTGATTGGCTTGGAAAAATAATAATAATAATAATAATAATAATAATGACAATGTTAACGAACAAAAGAAAAAAAAAAAATAGGGACAAACAAGAAAATTCTATACAACAATCAAAAGTAATACATGTGCACACACGTATGTATATTACAATACTAACAACACCAACAACAACAACAAAAAAAAAAAAAACATCAGTATGTAAATAGATACTATCAAAGCAGGTAACACATAAACACAGACGTACAGAAAAAGAGAGAAATACACAAGAACCGATTTCAGTAAAATAACAATACCGCACAGTTTCAACATGCGCAACACTAGTCAAAAGTTAAATATGATTTCAATTGCCTCAATTCTTCAATTTTCTTTATTTATTTTTTTGTTCCCCCTCCCTTCTCGTTGTTATCTCTTTTGTAGTTTGTTTCCCCTCGATGTGATTTCGTAGAAAAGTATTTGTGTAAACGCAAAAAAAAAAAAATTTCTTCTACTATTTCTTTGTCATACAGGACCTAACACCACTCAAACACAGATATGTATAAAATCGTATACAAATATCTGTTCCGATTCCATCCGCTTTTTCTTATATTCCACCATCTCACACAAATCCTTCAGTCTTTGTTGTTGTTGTTCTTTTCGTTTGTAAATTTTCCTCTTTTTTTTGTTTTTCTTGTTGTCGTTGAGGAGAGTTTTGTTTTTTCCTTTTTTTGGAGGAGAGGGAAGAAAGAAACTCTCTTTTTTAATTCAACAAGACATTGACGCACACGAATCACATATGGGTGTGTATATATAGATAGAAAAAAAAAAAAAATGTAATAAGAGACGTCGACTATCTAAAACTATTCGCTGCGTACGGTTTCATCCTTACCGGCCTAAACCTCCTGCGACACTTGAAGTAATTGTGAGCGCGCCTCGCCCCCGACCGTGTAGAGAAGTCGAATACGCAACATCAGAAGGCGTGGATTATTCCCCGTCTTGGAGTTATCCACCGTAATGCTCTGCACAATTTCCCCAAGTGCGGGAATCATGGTGGCTGGCAATGGTGCCACATCAATAGTTGCCGTCTTTGGAACCGCCACCTGAAAAGAGAGCCCCTCCATTGGCGCCGACAGCCTCGACGCGACGCGCACACTCGCGCGCACCTTGGCGCCCTCCACCGTCCCGCCCACACTCACGCTGAGGTCGGCGCACTCAAACACGCGGTGCTCCGCCGGTGCCGCCGCGCCCCCTCCAAAGAGGTCGTCGATCTCCGCCGCCGTTGGCGCCGCGCTCCCTCCGGCCGCGTTTGGCGACGCCGCGCCCGACGCCTCGCCGCCCGTCGCCGCGCTGAAGAGGTCATCCAACGCGCCGGGCGCGCGCTGCCGCAACACCTCCGGGGACACATTCACGACGGGGACGAGCTGCACCTCCGCCTCCTCCGCCTCGGCGGGGCAGATGGGCGGCATCCGGGTGAAGCTGAAGGCGGCCTCAGTGGGAAAGGACTCCAACAGCGTCGTGTACTCGCACGCGCGCTGCTGCACCTCGCAGTCCATGCTCGTCGAGCAGGTCTCAAAGACGGCAATCGCGTCAGGACTCACAACGGGGAACCTGGACGCAATTTTCACGAGTGCCGTTAGTCCATAACATTTGATGGTGTTGAACATGGTGTTTTTGGTGATCTCGGCGATACAAGAAGCTACAGCCTGTGGTGTCACCTGTTTCGCGTCGGTTAATAAATCCACAAACTCACCAATGCCCCAAAGCGCAACAACGAGAAACGCTTTACGGGACTGATGTAACGCGTCAAACGGGTAGGAAGCCTCGTCCCACATGGTAAGAACAGAGGAGGACTGTACCTCCGTGGACTCGTTTGAAATAACAGCGATGAGTCGGGTAGCAAAGTCCAGAGGGGCATACTGTTTAGCCAAAAGTAATAAACGAAGTGAGAGTTCAATGCGCCATTCTGTGCTTGGTGCATTTTGTTCTATAATACGACAAACATAGAGTGTTACATCCTCACGCATCTCTTCCGCGCATAGCGTGAGGTATGTGAGGAGATCTGGAACGAGGAGTCGCACATTGGTATCATCTACAAGTGACACCGTAAGCTCTAATGCGCGTCGACGAATAGAAATATCTACATCCTTGAGACAATCCAAAATAGTATCCTGATGTTGTCGCACTGTAGCAGCATCACGAGAGGCGTACTCCAATAAAGTAACAAGGGACACAAAACGCAAATTATTGTCAGACGCTATTAAAAAACGACCAACTGTATTAATGGCTAAGGTGCGTAAAGCTTCATCCCCTTCCACTGCATAAATAGTTCGGACACACTCGTATTGAACAGCAGAACCCGCATTTCGTCCTCCATCCGTGTTTGTGAGAACTTGAGCAAGGATGTCGTTGATGGCCTCGGATGTGACCACACTACCCTTTCCAATGATACGCATAAACTCCAATATCTTCACTTGTAGAAAAGGATCACATACACCAGAAACGTCCTGATCGGTCACACGTGCAGAGAGGACGAGTTGTTTCAGTACACGAACGGCTGCGTTAGCCATTTGACGGTACTTAATAAGGAAACGTTCCATGTCGGGTTGCTTTAAACACTCATTAATGAGTGTAACAGCACAGAGTAGTACACCCGAATTACGCTCTTGAAATATGTCGGTTAGAGAATCCAGAAAAAACTCAGCGTAATCAGGTATTTTCTTTACAATTCGAATAGCCGCTAGGCAAGCTTTCTTTTTCAAATAACTGTTTGAGGAAGATACTAATCGAGATACTTCCTCAAGCATATCACGAGCTATTACCTCACTCGCAATATTTGCCACAACCCCTAGAGCCATGGATTGGATGAGGGGTTGGCCCTGTGCAAGGTCCTTCTTCATGTGATTCTCCGATAACGTCAGCACCTCATCGTTTTCGTCCAAAACCATTTGTAGTGTGAGGTATCCAACCCGCTTTCCCGCGTAGTCGGCCTGTGCGAGGAGATTCACCACCTCCACCTGTCCAAACTCTGTGGGGTAACCAAGCATAGAGATGTACAACAACTTTAACATATTGCGTGTGCGAAGAAGAGGTCTATTCTCGCGGAAAGCTTCTCGGATGATCGCACTTTCCTTGTTGATCAAAGATCGCTCCTCTGAAGAGGTTTTGCATCGCCGGACGGCACTTATTAAGTCGCGAAGACGTCCTGAAGTCGTTGACGTCATCCTTTATGCTTCGCGCTTTATCACGACGTTTTTTTCTTGTTTTTTCAAGTTCCTGTTATTGTTGGTAAATTCTGCTTTCTCCACGAAATAGAAATGATTAATCAATGTATATCTAACAGGTCACCACGCTATGAATCAAATAACAATGTATTCCCCTTCTGGTTGTTGATTATTATTTGTTTGATATGAAAGTAAGTAAATAGATAAATTATGTCCTCTAATGTCTCCTCAATAGGTAAAAAAGTAATCAAAAAAAAACTGCTTTTTTTTGTACGTAGGCGTTATTTTTTGTTTTAAAAAAGTTAAAGTATGTATGGTTAGCATTTGGTAACATAAAAAGAAGAAGAAAAGAAAAGAAAAAAGGATGCATGCACAAAAATTACAAAGCACCAGCTTCTCGCTTTGCTCATAAAAAAAAATAATAATAATAATAATAATTGAGTTTCATGGAATAAAAAGAGGCAAAAAAAAAAACAAATAATAATAGTAATAAGGTGGATGAGTATCTCTTTTTCGCTTTTCTTCTTTTTCTTTTTTGTGTATGTTAAGTCTTTGCTTTCGCAAGAAATTAAAGATAGATAAGAGAGTAGAGTTGGATCCCACAAATACCATGTTCATCAGCTTCCTCCTTAATTCATCTTTTTTTTTTTTTACTTTCTCTCTTTTTTTTTTTATTATGTAGAATCTTTTCCTTTTCTTTTTTCCTAGTTGTTTTATCTTGATTCATCGTTGTTTTTTTGTTGATTGTTTGTTTATCTTGCTTTGTTTATTTATCTGTATACAATTAGTAGCAATCACACACGTATCTATCGCACCTTCCAACACACGCACATAATCAAGTCACAAACGCCAACAACGCGCACGCCCATGTACGAGATAGATAGAAAAAAAAAGAGAGAGAGAGAGAGAGATGAGTGTAATAATAATAATAATAATAATAATAAGGCAAAAAAAAAAATGAAGAAAAGATTTGAAATGGAATAAACGAGTGGCGCCGTTCTCCAGCTAGGAAAGACTAAAGTTTTTCCGCCCTTCCGTAACAGACATAATTAGTCGTTCCTTCATGATCTCCCGTGAAGAGTACGGTGGAAGTTTTAAATAAAGGAAACATGTGTTGCATGACGGCAATGTCTGTTCGCCCTTTCCCTCCATCTCCTTTCGCACAACGGTTATCTTACGACCAAGTCCCTGAAGCCCATTCAAAGGCAATCTCTGACTCCCTGTGAGAAACTCAAGGAAGTACTTCTGCTGCTGCCGCGTAAACTCCCCTCCAATGAGGCCGACGAGCCATCCCACCTCTCGCGATCCGGGAGAGTAGCCGTGTGCCTCAACCACGACGGCTCGCAATTGCGGCGCGTTGAAGAGCGGCGTATCGTCATCCTCGCGGCCCGCGCCGCAGAGCACCGCGCTCAACTCCGCATCCGTCAGAAACCAAAAACAACTGAGGTCCACAGCGGTAGCGAGGCCAAGGGCAAACCAACGGAGGTTCGCCAAGGCCGACGCGAGGCGCTCCTCGATGCGGTGCGCGATGTATGACTTGGCGCTCTCCACTGTGAGGGCATTTCCCGCGTCGTCCTCGAGGCCCATCGCGTCGAGCTCCGCGGGCGACGCGCGGCGCACCGCTTCGAACGACGCGCTCAGCGCGGGGTCCATTTCGCGCAGCGCGTCCCACGCGGCGGATGCCCCTGTCGCCCGCACCAAGGACCAGACGCACGGGAGGAGCGGGA
Source organism: Trypanosoma mega (assembly GCA_030849715.1). Lineage (NCBI taxonomy): Eukaryota > Euglenozoa > Kinetoplastea > Trypanosomatida > Trypanosomatidae > Trypanosoma > Trypanosoma mega. The sequence continues at coordinate 122,504 of JASANV010001586.1, read as the reverse complement.
GGTCCATGGTGTAGCCGTCCACAAACGCACGCGCGCAGCAGGCGCCGAGGACGAAGAACTCCTCTCGGCACACCTCCCGCGTCGTTGGGAATGCCACGCGCGCTCCATCATCGCGGGTGTGCCACATCTTCGACAGTGTCGCGTAGCGGTGCGAAACCTCCGCGTAGAGCTCCTGCGTCGGTCCCTCTCCGGTGCCCTCCTCATCCTGAAAGTTGAACTCCACCTTATTGCGTAGCGTGGGGTATTGAAAGAAGGCATCCCAGAGGATGTGTGTCATGGCGGTTGTTTCACGGCGAACAGCGACTTTTGTGGCGAGGCCGTTACTCTCAATATCGCCGGACACCGCCCCACGCACCGAGACGGCGGCATCCTGCAGCGCGTAGAGTCCAAACCGACGGCACCCAACGGCGAGAAAGTGTGCCGTGTCACGTTTAAACTGCAGCGAGAGGTGCGGCGCCACGTCGGACATCACACGACCCACACGCAGCGGAACCCCGGCCGCGCCGCGCAGGAAAATATCCGCCGCGCTTGACTCGAGCGCATCCACAATAGCCGGCTCCATCGCCGCCGCGCCACGAAAGAAGGAACGCAGCAGATACCCCATCGCGTTCTCTCTCAGAGGCCATTCACGGGTGGGGGCGATCCTCGATGGGGCCGTTATCCCACAGCGACAGGCCCCAAACGCGTCCGCGAAGTGCACATCCGTCGCGCGCAGCACAGCCGCCGGCGTCGCAGCGGGGAAGACGCCCCGTGAGGAGAAAAGAACGCCGTGCACCGAAGCGGAATCGGCGGATTTGGACTCCGTTACAGAAACCCGTGCGAGGCAGTCGCGCCACGCCCTCGCTGTGTCACCCACAGTCGCTGTAGCACTCAAATCCAACCGTGAAAGACGCGCATTGGCGCAATCGGGGCAAAGGTCATAGTCACAAATGCGACAGGCCAGCGAACCGAACGCACTCGTTCCGTGACAGACATCACAGCGCCAATTCACGCTAAAGTGCACACGCAGCGGATGGCCCTTGTCGCACAGCGTGGCCCCATCTGGACTCCGTGGCGTACACACACCGACTGGAGCGGAGGCCGCGGCCGTAATCGCCCCTAACGGACGCGTACGTGTCTTCTCGCATCGGTGCTGCACCTCCCGCAGTGCGAGGGCCTCCGCGGCGGCACGAAGTCGACCCGCGGACGGCGCATCCGCCGCGGCGGCCGCACATGCATCGGCGAAAAACGGTGGCAACGCCGCGTCCGGGTCGAGAGCCTCAAAGTACGCGAGAAGCGACGACGGCGCGGCGCAGCGGAGAAAGCGGCAAAGGTCGGAGGGTGAAACCGCGGCGGAGACGACGCCGTCTGCAGTCTTTGTTGTAGAGCTCGATGCGGTGAGTCCCGCATCGCGCAGCGCAGCGGCCCAACGCGCATCACGCGACAAGAGCGTCGCGCTAAGGGAGGAAGCCGCGCTGCGCCAACGAGTGCTCCCTTTATGATCGCCTTCCGCCGCCGCACGTTCACGTCGGGTGCGCATTCCCCTACTCCGGACACCGCTGCGTGGCATTGTGTGATGGTTTCCACCACGCTCCGCTTTGGCTCTTTTTCTTTTCCTTTCCACATCCTCGCCGGTGTCGGACTCCCTCTCATCCGGGTTACTCCCGCTATAATAACCATTTTCGGCGTCATTATAACTTTCCATCATGGTAGTAGCGGCGCGGAGGGCGGAGACGGTGTCCTCATCGCTGCGTGGCGGTCCGTTGCAAACCACAGCAAGTCGAACAGCACGCGCGAGGGCGGCGGTGTTTGTGTAGCCAAAGGCCATGGGCCGCACAGCCGCGAGGAGTGCCGAGGCGAGACCGCTGCCTATCAAATGTGCCCCCGTTGGGACGACGAATGGGCGTTGGAGAAATGGCATGAGGTATGGGATGGGTTGGAAATGAATGCGCGCCACGGTGCGTGTGAGAATGTTTGTGTCTGTCATGGCGCGAAGGTCAATCATGTGGCGCTGATGCACCAATTGCGGGACGCGCTCGGCGGCCAGAAACATCGCCGTGAGACGGCGACGCATGCCGCGGGAGTAGGGGTAATACTCGCCCCCCTCACCGCGCCAACCCCAGACGTACTCCCCGTGAAAGTTTAGGTCGGCGCCGCACAGCTTTGCCACGAGCACAAGCGCACTGACGCTGGCGGCCGGCACGAGCCACTGCAAATTCGCTAACGCCTGTTGAGTGTTTGTCAACGGCGACGCCTCCGTGCGAGGTCCACAGCGTGAGCGGGCGAATGGGTTGCTGTACGACGCCACGCGTGCGCTGCCGCCTTCCAAGAGACGGGCTAACCAACCAAGCGCCCGCACCCGCACAGCGGGGGGGAGCCGATTCACTAACGACACCTCCATAAGACTGGCGAGGCAGGCAACAGTGAGCTGCACACGCGTTTCCGCTGTGTCACTGCTGCAGATGCGCTCACCGATGGCCAAAAGTCCTTCCGCCACGCTTGTTGACGTGACCCTGCCAGAGAGTGTAGAAGACACCACCGCTGCACGAGGGGTAGAAGTGGAAGTCGAAGTGTTGTTTCTGCGTGGTCGCTTTTTGCGTATCTCAATTCCTCCCGTCTGACTCTTGCCCCATACACGGTATGTGACGATTCCCTCCACAATAGTGCGGAGAAGTTCGTCCCACTCATAGTCAATATCAAGGTCGCAGAGTAAGGAGAGGTGGTGGTGCAGCAGCTGTTCGACGACGTGATGATTGCTCCCATCGATTAGACCATCTCCTCGCATGAGATCAATACAGTGACGAAGAACCCTACAGGCGGTCCATTTGGAGCCGTCGAGAACACCTAGGCAGAAATTGAGTTGCTCCTCAATGGAGGGCACAAATCCAGACAGCGCGCGAGAATTGCTGGCGAGAGAGAGACATTTAAGAATTTCCTCATGCAGCTCCCTCACGGTGGTTCGCTCATGACGCAGATTTCCTTGCTTTCCACGCACAACAGAAAAGATGGTGTGAAAGCATTTTTTTAAATCCATAGAACCACTTTTTTTGCTAAATCGTGTGAGACTCTGGTGGAATTTATCAAGAAGAAGTGCCAATGCACGTGTGGCCATAACCACCACATCTCCATCTCCTACACCCTTCTGCATAGTGGAGTTTATCGTACGGAGAAAGGTATCAAGTGGAGCTCCTTGCATTTCATCGGAAATGACGAGGAAAGTGCATAAATCGGAAAGACATTCATACGGCGTCTTGTTTGGGTCGTCATCTAGAAAGAAGAACATGTTTTTTTTTGTTTGCTTGTTTCCTTTCCAATTCAGCTAAAAATTCTTGTTTTTTTTTTTTTACTTTTCTTTTTGTTTGTTTGTTTGTTTGTTTTATCTGTTATCTGTCTTGCTTTTCACCTCTTTCTTTTCTTTACGTTTCTTTTTGTTGTTTTTGCGTCCTCTCCCGTGTGTCTATGCGTAAACAAACGATCTTCTCGTTTACTCCACACCCTTCCCTCCTACCACCGTTAGACGTCGGTGGGCGAAAAGAAGGAAAAATAAAAAAAGAAATCTATTTGTTTTCGCATAAAAAGTAAGAAACAAATAAAAATAGAAGTAGACAAATACACACATATATATAGATATATATACACATTACAGAGAACTGCCATACGAAATAAAAAAAAACCAGTAAGACTACACAAAGCGAAAAAAAAAACAATATTAAGTGTCTTGAGTTCGTTTACTAAAGATCAAAAAACGTTTATTCTTTTTATCTTTTGTTCAACATATACACACAAGCACACCTCCAAAACATATACATCTATATATATAAATATATATATATATATATATATATATATATATATATATATTTAGATGTATATGTCTCTAGAGGAAAAAATAGGAGAGGGGTGGATTTGTGTGGACGGTTCAACTAGTTGTGCGTAAAAAATTTCCAACCGATCCAACTCAAGTACACGCCAACAAAAATGACGGGTGGACACATGGAAGGGAGCAATGTCACGTACCATCGCAAATCCATCACGGAGCGACTTTCACGTCGGAATGGTGCGGTCAAACATTCCGCAACACGCCAGACAAACCAAATAATATACACCCAAGTAACTACAAGAACGGGCCAACCCAAGAGAAAATGTTTCCACTCCTGTTTTCTATGGTCAGGAGCGTACATGAAGAATGAAGCTGACGCACAATCTGCAGCGATCTCCAAACACACAACACCTTGTTCTAACTTAAAATCTCTCTCTTTCTTTTGATTATTTAGAGAGGAAAATACTCGAAGCTCTTTCCTCTCCTTTTTTGTCTGTGCTTCGCTACTTAAATTAGTTGTTTTTCGTATAGACACGTATGTATGTACATATGTACATTTCAAAACAAAAAAAAAATATGACAAAATTGACAAAACAAAGAAAATAATAATCCTCACAAATAAAGAGAGCAAAAGAAAAAAAAAACTTGCAGAGGCTAACCATAAACTCAGTACATATATAAAATATTTTTGTCTTCACACACACAAAAAAAAAAAAAAACAATAGTGTAAATTCATTTTCCAATTTCACAAACTGGGTACAGGTTGATATACAGTCTATTTCGCCATTCATGCGTATTTAGCCACTCGTTACTCTCTCCTTCTATTCATATAAAGACACAAAGATGTCAGTGTGGGAAAGACCGTAAGTGAGGGGGTGAAGGAATCAAAGGTATGTATACAGAAGCAAAAAGCTCAATTTGACCTTTAGTTCCCTCCATCTTCACTTGAACACAATCTCTCTTACTACACCCCATCTGTTTTTGCTTCTTTCTGTATTCCCCCCCCCCCCTTTTTTTTGTTGTTGTTGCTGTTGTTAAACATACACCTCTTCAATCTCATTGTAGTTGCCATTTTTCGTCATTTTTGCTTGTCATTCTTTTCCAACTGGGCATCCTTCATTTTTCCATCTATCCTTTATTACTCCTTTTCAAAGTCGTGTTAACAGTGAGGGCTTTGACAGTTTGCCGTAGCGTGGGGTGTAGGTGCCAGGACCCGGCGGTCCACCGCACTGTATATCATTCCAATGACTCGAAATATTCGTTCCACGTTTGCCTCGATCAGATGCGGTGAGGTGCGCAGACGGATTGTTCTTTGTCTTCGACATGAGTTCCGTATCTGAGCTGAGGTAATACTGTCCTTTTTGTCCCACAATGGGAATGAAGCGCCTCTCGCGTCCAAAGGTGGAGGAGTGTGGGTTGTCCTCCAAGAGAAATGTTCCCATAAGCAGCGTGCTGTCACGCTCCCAGCTCCTCCGCATGGATTCCTTCATCTCCGTGTACACATTGCGATGCATTTGCTTACGCCGCTGAGACTCGGACGGGATGAATTCGCTCGCACTCATCACCGATGCGTCGGGTTGGCGACGCTGAAAGCTGGAGTGGGTGCGCGCCAGTTGGGAATGGCTTCGGCTCGTCGCGCGGCCGCTAATCTCCGTCGGGCCTTGACTCGAGGAGCGCATTGGGGGAATATTGGAATGAGATCCCGACAGGTTGGAGTTACAACAGCTAAGGAGTCGCTTGCGTTGCACCTCCAGTGCTAGCCTTCGCTGCTTGAGAGCTTCCAACTCTTTTTGTATTTCGGCAAGTTGAGTGTGCGTCTCATGTTCGGATTCGGCCCCGTTTTTCTCTGCTCTTCGGTATGGGCTTTGCATCCCTTTTCCCTTTACCTTAATTTGACTATTTACACCTTATTCATTACAACGTGTTCGCAGCGAACCAAATAATCAGGGAACAAGAAATGTATACATATATAAATATACATAATTACGTATAAAAGAAAAAAAGAAGGAATCCACCAAATGTATGTATATACAGAAAGCATAAAGTTGGGCATTAATATATATATATATATATATATATCATCCACTATATGATGTCTCCGAATTCAACAAGTATCTTGACAAGAGAACTTTAGTTGCTGTATGGCAATAATGCAATGAGATCAGCTTCAGAAGAAAAACCAAAAAGTATACACACAACGAGATTCAAACATCTATATATATATATATATATATATAGATAAACGTCACAAAATCGACGTGTCGAAAATTAAAAGCAAAAATTCAGTAGCAATAAATGCGTCTTTCGTGTTCTCATTCACTTTTTTTTTCTCTTGTTGTTTTGATGTGTGAACCAAGACAAGATATACATTTTTATATGCATCCCATGTTGTGGCGCACGACAAGCGCAGATACACACAGAGGACAAAAAAAAAAAAAAGCTGTGTCGTCAACCCCGACACGTTCAGCGAAACGAATATCCTCAAGCAAGTGTGAAAAGTGCACCAAATTAAAAAATGGAACAAAGTAAAAGAGTAAAAAAACAAAAACAAGGAAAGTGTTTGCTGCACCATACGAACAAAAATTCCTTCGCCAATATCGCATTCAAAAAGAAGGATATATAAGTAAAAAAAAGACCTTTGTATTTCGTGGGGAAAAGGGGTGTGTGTGGAGAGGGGTAAGTACATTCGATTCTTTGTTGTTGCTTTTAAATCTCTGATTATTTTTTTTTTGTGTGTGTGTTTGTGTGTCTTATTACCTTATTCTGCTGCGGATATGGTACCACCATTCGCTACATGGCACCTCGGCTTGCCATAAAGTTCCATGTCAGTTTACTGCTCTTCAATAAAACATGGTGACCTTCCCAAGTTGCACGTAACATGCGAAAAAAAAAAAAAGTACCTCATCTTTTGGTTTTTTCCTTTTCTACTGTTCCTTCATATATAGATATATGTATATATTTATTAATATATTACCATCCTTACTGCCTACACAGTAGATGCATTTTCAGAACATCCCATTTTCACTCACACGTGAAAAAAAAAAAGGGAGGGAGGGGAAGAAACAAATGAAGAAAAAAACAAATGTGGGGAAATGGGGTAACTTAAGAGAAGATGCAAAAAAACAATTAGTAAATAAAAACAAGATAAAGAAATATTTTCGTTCGCACACCTATTCTAAAACGTTGTTATTTACTCCTTAAGAAAAAAAAAAATGAAAAGATCACCTCATTTCACAGCATTCTTCGATGTTGTTGACACTTTTTTCTTTTCTTTTCTTGGTCCCATCTTACATATTACTCTCTCTCGTTCTTCTCTTGCTATGGGTGTACTTTTTGGTGTTGTTGTTGTTATTGTTAGTCTTGTCGTTCTTTTACTTGTGTTATTTCACATCTATATATATATATATATATATATATATATATATATATCTTCACGAATTTTCTCTTTTCTTGCTTTCTCTTAGATTTTTTTTTTTTTTCTGTTATACTTTCGTCTTACCAGAATGGTGCCCAACCCGTAATGTACGCCTCCGCAAGATTATCGAGGCTTGTAGCCTCTTGGATAAGACGATCCACTTGGTGTGGCACGTCGAGGCAGTTGGTGCCACCATTCACCGCACGCAATGAAAGGTATGTCGTGAGAACCGGACCACAGAACGAATCTTTGGGTGATGTGACAAAACTCTGCGAGCCCCATGAGGAAGCCTCACAGGAGTTGTCGTGTGTCTCACGTCGGGAGCCTTGAAGGAAAAAACTATTATTCACCGGACCAAAGTCCTCACCGGTGAGCTTTGCCCGAACACGAGCGAGGGCGAGGTCCCCCTGTTGGTTACGCGTCTCCTCCTCATTGATTTGGTCAAGTGTGGCCGCATGTACAAGATCACGAAACTTAAGCACCGAAAACGACATCTGCATCTGTGGTTTGTCTGTTTTCTCCTCAGAAAGGTCAAGGTGGTTGGATGCGACGCTCGTTCGTTCGGTGCGAGACATAGAACGCTCTCCTTCACCAGCTGTAGTAAGTCTCCAGTTGATAAGTGGATCATATATAAATGCCTCAAGGATGGAAAGGAGATTCTCGCAGTGACGGCGCAGATTTTTCATGACAAGTTCGCATGTAAGGCGGTAAACCCCGTCCACGCCGGTGATACCAAGGGCAGAGACGAGAAGTCGGGTCAGACGAAACGGTACAGCCTCCGCATACAGCTGACGGTGCATCGCGACTTCAAAACAATCACCAAAATCAATATGTACTACAGATCCCCTATCTTGAAGCATTAAATTATTCAAATGTCTATCACCAAGACCTAGTACATAACCTACAATAGACATAATTGCTAATGTGTGCCCATAAGTGCCGCGATATTGAAGCCACTGTTCACAGGTATCATTTTTATCCCAAACAATGCGGCGGAGTTCATCATCTGGTGAATTTGCCATCACATAGCTCAGTGCATTCATTCGTTGTTGTTTAGATAATTGATGGTAATCCTCAACATTTCGTAAATTACAATGACTCACAATCATTTGAACTTCTTCATATATGGAAATATCGTGCTTATGGCGTCTTGTTTCAATCATTTTGTATATCGTTTCTGTATTTTCAACCCAACCAATAATACCAACATTATCTGTTAATGGAATAACTGTGTATTGTGGAATTATTAATCCAATTGAACTTGCTGAACTATCTGAGGAGAAAATAGAGTTTATAAGCGCAATAAACTGCATCACACGTTCATCTTGCCGTAAATCTTCATGACCTTTTAGTAGAAATCGGTATTTACGACCATCGGAGGCGTCAAGTCCAAACCGCCGTGGACGTTGTTTTGATGGCATCACATACACATGAGAATGAAATTTTTGAATTGTAATAAGTGGTTGACCAAGAACAAATGTACCTGGGACGGCCACAACACTTTTACTGATGCTAGAGAGCGTGGGTGAGACATTTAACAGATTTAACCGTCGATCACCTGTAGTTTTATTAAGTTGAACATACACTTGCTTTAAAAGTGGCCATGCTTGATCAAGCAATCCATTTTGAAGTGCTGTTCTTGCACGTCGTAATGTGGATCCATATGTAGTTTCAAAGTTGCGTTCATTTGGAGTGTTGGCACCATCTAGAAGTTCATAGAGTGGGTCAAGAATTTGAAGTATAGAGACAGCATCATCTTGTTTTCCAGCTGCACGTTGAATATGACTATGCCATTTTTCAGACCATAAAATAGCAATACGAACCATCTCATTACTAATTAAGGAGGCTTCTTCAACCATAGGACCATTGGAGACTCGTATACCAGTTAAAACCTGTTCTGCCATGAGTCGTCGAACTGCCTCGGGTGATTTCTCTGCAACGGTGAGTGGGTAAATAAGGGCATGTGGGTATTTTGTACCCACACGTACCAAAAGCTCAGCAAGAATGGACCTGGCAAGTTTTGCCGAAATACCTATACGAGCAACTAATTGAGGAATAACATCAAGCCAAATATAATCTGGTACAGTGTTCACTCCTTCACGAATTACCTCATTGACCTCCTTCAGTGTACTATGAGAGAACCATATAGACAGGATACGTAGTACATCCTCAATGACGGCGTTACTCTGAGTTCGGAAAAGTTGTACAGACTTAAAGAGAGCTATAACAGAATCAATATGAAGTCGTGTTTGTAATTCCTGCGAAATATTAGGATCACGTGAAAGATCATAGTGTAGTATACCAAGTGAGTGAAAAGCAGAATAATTTTTAGGTCCTAATTCCGTAGCCCGTTTAAGAGCTTCAATAGCCTCTTCACCTTGTTCTGGAAATAGATGCATATTCCATTCCCCAAGCAAAAGCCAACATCCACCCCATGCCTCAGCGCGGTCATCACCTGGAGAAACTCTCACTCCTGTAAGAATCCCAGAGAGTAAACGAAATGTCTCACGTTTACTTCCAGTTGCATAACAATGTTTCATGTAAACATGAATTACATCCGGATCTTGTCGACACAACGCTGAACAATCACGATTAGGTCCTAATAACATATTCAACATGTGATCTGCTAGAGATGTCCAGTGTGATTTAGATAAGGCACGAATACAAATAACCTGTGAATGAAAGTCTTCCTGTGGAGTGAGTACTAATGAATTAATTGTAACTAATTTCATTAAATGAGCTGGACGGGAAGACATATTTGAAAGACGTTTTTGCCAAAGTGCCTGAAGCATACTACGTCGGTCCGCGTTCGATTTTACAAAAGAGACAAGCTCCTCAAAGTGTCGAAGAAGTTGAAGATTCAAAAGCGTGTCATAGGAGCGATGATAACTCTCCATAAAGCAATCTGAAAAGGAATCAAAGAGTGATTCACGATGTTCTTCAATACATTGTAGAAGAAAATCATGCTTTTTCTGTCGAAAAAGCGCAGCACAACGCTCAAGAACACCAAGTCGACCTATTGCTTCAGGGTTTTCAGTAAACTCATCAAAATCATCCCACATACCAAGATAAAGTGCTGCCTTAGCTTTAAAAGGTGTCACTTCAAGTTTCGCCTCCTTATCCAATTGATTCCAATACATATCGATAAGTTCCTGCATCGTCACAATTTCCCCCAAAGCATCATAACACCTTAAAGAACCTAAAAGTGAAGATTTATCCACATTTCCTTCTGCACTTACCATTCGTGATTCATAACGAGCAAGTGCTTCACGCCACCAGTTGAGTTGTTCCAGTGAACCGACCTCATCAAAACCAATTTGTTCAGGTGAAATAACATTTCCCGAAAATTTAGCTGCCATCATCTTTACAAGACCTTTAGCTACCATCGTAAGACCGAGATGACCATATAATTCAATTAAGGGTTCTGCTACACTCAAGGCATGTCTAACTGCAGAATCCTGACGTCCTGAAGATACCTGATTACCTAATTCACTAAACAATTGATCAAGGAGTACCTCATTAAAGAAGACAGCCTTTGCATGCATTTGTGATTCCAATGCAACACGTGCCAATGTACTAATACCCATAAGAGGTTTCTGTTCTGGAGCACGACGTTCCTCAATTATAGAAGAAAGACTTAATTCAATCCTATTAAAACCCTTGATGATAGGAAGAATCTCACTCACAGTCTTCACCTTCACACCATTAATGGAAATAAGAATAGCACCAACAGGAACTCCTGCGCTAGCTCCGGGACCATTTGGTTCTAACTTTGTTACAACAATTCCACGGCTCTCTTGATCATAATTAATACCAAATTTTCTCTCCGCACTCTCACGTTCCACAAAACAATCAAATATATGAACCTTTTTTACCAATACCGCCGCCTTTTTCCCCCGTTCAGACTCCAGAAACTCGGCAAATCCAAAAAGGGTTTGTTTAATATCATTCGGTGATCCAAGACAGGCAAGCGTAAATGCTTCCATGACACGTTCTCGTTGAGGTAATGTTAATTGGGCAATAAACGCTTCGGCAGCAAAGGGGAAAAGATCACGTGAAAGTTCAATATTATTAGATGCAAGTGTGGAAGTACATGAGAGAGCATGAACAGGGGATTTTTTAAGCATAGCGACAGATGTATTATGTAACCAGGTAATCCATGATTGTTCTCTCTTCTTTTTGTTCGCTTCAGGAATGGTCGTTATTTTCAGTAATAACGCCTCATCAACTGTACAAGATTTCGTCGAATTTTGTTCCAATTTAAGTATACCAAGATTTCGTCGAAGGGCAGATTGTATTTCTTGTGCTTTACGTGTAAAGGATCGAAAATTAAATGTCGAATTCTCACCATTAAGAAAACGAAGATGCACAACAGTCTGCCCACTTGGATGTGAGACTCCCATCACCTCAAAATCATCAAGTTTAAGACGCAAGGTTTTGATCATTTCTTCTTCAAAATCCCTCTTCGACAAGCCTGGTAAGTGAGATATAACGCTAAGAGGTAGTTCTGGATTAAAATTATCTTGCTTCCCTGCTGGTACACGAACCTTGAGAAAACCTTGAGCAGCCGAATTTAGAAGATCTGAAAAAGTATTTTGTGAGAAACCATTTTGCTCTGCCAAACGTTCTATTGGTTTAATAAAACGCTTTGCAGGGCGTTTTACCATTTCAATAAGAAATGCAAGTGTCTGGAGACCCATTTCCATTTCCTCATGACTGTCTGATTTTTCAATATACCACATAATGGTATGAACAATCTCTGCACAGCAATCTTTCACGAGAGAAGGTTGTCTAACCATAATTTGATTGAGAAATTCAAAACAGACTGTATTGATTTCTTTTGCCTTTGGTCTTAATGCGGAAGGCATTGTATCTGCCGGTTCAACACACTGAAGTACATGTGGTAACACCACTTGTACATCCTTCTCGTGCAATACAGCAAGAAAAGATTCCAATGATTTAACAGCACGTAGAACAAGCGCAAGATCCCCCTTGTCTTGGGATAAACGTTGATGAATAAATTCTACTGCCCATCGGTGATCTTGCATTTCCTGTGCAGAGAGACCACGGGCAACTACATCTAGTAACTCCACAACACCTGCATTAAGAGGCTTCTGAGACGCTTGAGGGAGCGAGCAAAAGATACGCACAGATTTTAATAACTCAGCACCTGTTGTTGGAGGAATAATCTCTTTAAATTGTCGTAGTAAAGTGGCTAATTCCGTCATAAGAAGAAGTATACCTTCGTAGAGGTGTGCCTTCTCAGATTCAGCTAACCAAAGTTGAAGTTGTGGCAAAAATTGAGTTAATAAGGTAGCCTTTTCATTGCCTGGAATTTCTTTGATCATAGAATATATTGTGGCGATCGCATCTATCTGTTGTTGCGCGTCTGCACTCTGCTGTAATGTTTTTACCAGAAGATAGAGAACAATAGATGGGTGTTGTTCCTCCATTTGAGGTTGCACACGCATTCGTGGTTTGTAGTGGGCAAGAGCAGGTGTCACTACTTCTTCTTCTTTTTCAATTTCATCATCTTCCAAGGCTTTAACAATGTGGCGAATTTTTACCGGATTTGTAGCTCCAATAACACTTAAAGCCTTCATAGCAGCATAATTCACACTCTCATCTTCTTCTGCTTCAGAACGTATAATGCGCGCCAAAGCACGATACACATCTACATAAATAGACTGATCCGAAATGGTAATGGTATTAGTAAGAATAGAACATAAAGTTTCAATAGCCACTTTACGACGTTTAGAAGAAGTACTGCCATTAATAATAGTAATCACGGGTTGAAGAAGTTCCTTTGCATCACAATGACTAGATGAACCTGTATGATCCAGGACAGCTTTTAATAAATTCAAAAGTGTAATGGTAAGCATTTTTGATACAAATGGATGCTTTTGAAGTCGTGATAAAACAACCAATTCTACTGTCTTTGGTTGAAGAAGTAGAGTACCGTAATCTGCCATCATATGTAAAAGTGAGGCTTGATAAATAGTTGTAGCCATTGAACCATCCTTGGCTTCAATTTCACGAAGCATATACTCTTGTAGACGCAGTAGTTGAGGATGAACAATACCAGGATGCCATGGATGCAAACGACAAAGGAGAGCTAATGTACGGTCACGTGCCCGCCGAGAGACATCATTCCAAGCCATAAAAAGTGCATCAAGATGATCAGGTAACGAAAGGTAAGAGTCAAATAGGGGCGATAATTGACAAAGAACTTGATAACGTAACTCTGCATTTCGGTCGGCAACAGCAACATCAAGAAGTTTTCCGACAGCTTCAGTTACCGTATTATTAAGTCTGTGAATTATTTGATTGGTGTTCTCCTCTGCTTCAGTTGAGCGGATGAGAATCTCACAGAGTGAGACAACACTCTGCACAGCTGCTTGTCGAACATCAAGGTTTTCATGAAACATAAGCTCCACAGCCTCACCAAGGAGGTTTGTGGATTGTCGAGTCGTAATAAGTAAAAGGGATCGTATTATATCCCCTACATCATCATTTGGACAAATACTAATTCGCAATTTTTTTAAGTTTTCCTGACGCACATGAGAATCATCACCCATAAATCGAAATAAAGCACTCACCTTTTCTTGATCCGCATACTCAAAATTAGCTATAAGGGAATCAAAAAGAGAGTGAATACCCACTCTACACATATCACCATAGCATGAACGAAGATGCTCCAATGTGTCAAAGGCTTCTTGATGAAATGAAAATTTGGTAATGAATGTACGTATCGCTGAAAAAGCAGAGACCACATGAGGAGTAAAATTAGAATCCATTGGAATACTATCAAAAGCAGAAAGTGCACTCAATGCAACCATTTCATTATCCCCTTCTGAAATGTACGAAAGGAGTGATTTTATTGCACTGTTGTACTTGTGTAAATCCTTTGTGAAGAGTAACAAAGATTTTGCTGTCGTTCGAGCTACCATGGAACACACTTCCACAGATTCCCCAATCCAACTACGTTCAAATAAAAAAGATTGAATAGATTTTAAAGGCCAATGATCCGAACGAAGGGTAGGAGAGGTGGCGATCATTTCAATAGCGGCAAGTATACCTATAATAATACCCTTCTCATTTGAGGTCCCCATATAGGATTCTAGTATAGAGGACAGCTGTCTTCCCAAAGATGATGAGAGTTCAATACACTGTTTTTCAACTATGCTTGTAAAGAGATGCACAAGAGCCTTTCTGTGCCAAAGATTAGAACTTTCAATTGTTTCCTTTAGTAGAGAACTTGGTTGGCATGAGCTATTCATTGTTTCCAGTAACGCAGGGTTTGTTCTAATCACGTTAGCACTTGCTTCGACCATTGTTGCAATAATTTGGCACCCAACCGCCTTTTCTTGAGATGAACCACCTTTTTTCATCATAGCAATCGCACGGCAAAGGTGTTTTAATAATAAATCTGATGTAGATCGCACATTTTCCTGTAGTGCCTCGCCCATTTCACGTAAAACTTTAGCACATTCTTCTTCATTGTTCGAATTTGCCGCTTGTTGCATAACAAAATTAAGAAAACGACTACGCGCTTCGTGACGATCACCAATTTGGACATCAAATACCACACGAAGTGCTTCAATTCCTCTATCTACAGAAGAATTAAAGGTCTCCTGAATCTGTTGAAAAATGTAATCCACAAGTCCTTCATGTTCCCCTATTTCTTTTGTGTGCGCAACTAGGAGGTCCAATAATGCGGAAAGGCACTCATCGACGCGTCGACGACGATTTAATGGTGCATTCTGCAGATTCAGAAAAATAACGGAGAACTGCCTACCAAGAGCCGATGCACTATCGTTAAAAAAACGCGTGGATGAAGGATCTGATGCATTGATCATGACCGTATCTTTCAACAAGTTTCACACACACAAAAGAAAAAACAGCACCAACAAAAAGGAATGAATAGAAGGACAAATCCTTCTTCGCAGCTCCGAACAGCGAACAAAAAAAAAAGGAAAAAAAAAGCCACACTCGCAGAATCAATCTCGCACACAAAAGTAAAAAAAAAAGGGGGGAAAAAAAGAGGTCAAATCGGATAGAACCTCCCTCACTATTAAGGTCAGTATGTAGAATACCTAAAAAGCGTGCAGCACCGTAAGTGTGGAAAAAACTGTACCGCCGTCGTACTAAATGTGAATAAAAGAAAATTTTAGGAAAATAAAAGAAGAGAGAAAAGGAAAAAAAAGAGAAGTCATTATTATTATTATTTCCTCTATTCCGAGTAGGAACATTATGTTAAGTATTGTATTATTTCGCTCCGTTGTCTTATGAAGAGTATATAGGTTGTCAAAAAGGATTTTTTATTCATTTTAAAGACAGATAAAATTCATTTTTCCTTCAACAGACAACTCGCCGAAATGTACTCTACCAAACAGACACATAGAAAGACGTAAAGATAAATGTAAACATATTTTTTATTTTATTTTCTCATTTGTGGACTGCAGAGATTCATAACTAGACACCGTCCTCATCTCTTTTCTTTTCTTTTTTCTCTTTAGTTTTCTAGAAGTGTCATAATTTTTTTTTAAAAAAAGTGTATACACATATATATAAATGTGTTTTGCGTATGTGTTTTTGTCTTTCATATTTCTACGGATAAGAGTACAGCTGTTTCTGACGAAGCGTGAAAACGGTATGAATTCCATTTCGTTGATACACATTTTTCTCTGAAGCTTTTGAAATTATTTCTCTCTCCCTCTCTCTCTCTCTCTCTCTCTTTGTGTCTCGCTTTCAATTTTATTTCATTCTCTCATTTCGTTTACGACAATTTCCATCTTGTTGAAATGTTTCTCCTTTTTATTGTTGTTCTTGTGGTTTCTGAAAGAGAGTTGGATGATTAAAGTGAATAGTACTCATAATAAAACACAAGCATGATCACGAACTCATGACAACAATAACAAAAAAAAAGGGAAAAAAAAACGGACGGAAAAAAAATATATATATTTGGCTACCTTTTCAATCCATTACAAATTTATTCATCGAAGATAATGAACATTTATTCCGGCCGCTAGGATTTCATGGCTCATATCTAGTAGTGGTTGATCGAAGTACTCAGGAATTCTGAGTCCATGGAACTCTGCATTAAATAATGGTATCAGTACAAAATTAAATAGCGATCGCACAATGTTGCTTAACTCATTCATATCCATTGGACCAATATTGGATTTCACCAACTCCATGGAGAAGACATCCAAACTTTTTAAATGAAAGTAAAACTCATTTCCTGAAGTGAAACTCACATTTGTCACTCCTTCTGTTATGTTTAAAAGAATACCCACGATTGTCACCGCTTCATCATCGCTTGTCTGTGGTACCAATTGAATTTCTAGAAGTACATTGCACACGCGCAAAGTAACCGCGTTCGCCTCACTAAAATTCATTAGTGGAGGGAATGATGTGCCAAGGGTAAAGGCGAATGGGCAGTTTGGACACTTTGCGTAAATACGGGGATACATGACCCTTATGAGGGAAGAATTGTACTCTGTGGAGGGCTGTATAGTACGATTCAGCGTACCTTGCATTGTGTAATATTTGATAAAGTTATTGATGGCACGTAGAGGCATGACAGCGGCAAAATTCCTTTTAGGGAGAGGCGTCTCCACAAAACCAAGGCGTGGCAATTTTTGTGTATGGAGTGCGGCAAATCGTTCCTCCGTATTGGGAACAACATCCATGTAAAGTATCATCCGCTCTGATGTTATGTTCGGTTCATTGGTAAAAATTATTGGTATGGTCTCCAGTACACTATTTGTTTTTTCCTCCACTATAGGTCCAACCCGCTTAGGAAGCTCTGATTCGATTAATGAGGCAATCACCTTATCTAATTCGCCAAGTATCACTTCCACAAGTTTCTCTACAGCTTTACACGCAAAACCTTCTAGTGAGTGTTTAATATTCAACTGGCCCCATTGAATGCTGTTTGTCGCTGTCTGTAGTCGAAGTGTCCCATTCGACGCACGTGTGATATTTCCCATAAGTGTCACGTTTGTGCTACTCAAAACCGCCTCTACTGATCCATCACATTTGATCAATCCCACCGTGGCAACAAACTTGGTACGTGGGATGGACGCGGATATATTTGTTCCCACTAGGAACAATTGGTTGGGACTCTCCATAAACATTGAGGCCTTTGGCAAATTGAATGAACTGAAATGAATTTCCGCAATTTCAAAATTATTCTCATGTTGTGGGGGAAACGTTATGTTTCGCAGAATCTCATTTACTGTAGGAAGCATCAAAGCAATGGTATTATCAAAAAATACTTTATCTAAAGATAAAGTTACATTTGCTGGGAGTTCATTGGAGCGGACGCCACTGTTGACTGAGCGAGGCCAAACGTTAATCGACGCAGACGCGATATCAGAGCAAATAAAAGCAAGTATAATTAGAACAAGCACTCCACACTTCTGCATAGATGTTCCTTTGCCCCAAGTGATGTATTTCGTGTAACACCCTTCTTTTGTATTCCGCTTAGCAATCATGGCGAATAGAGATATGTTCTTGTGATACAATATATATATATATATATATATATATATATATATATATATATATATATATATATATATCGATATTATGTTCAAAAATGTTTTGCTTGTTCAAGTTCGTAAAAAAGAACACAACCTTTCTGTTATTCATTCATAAATGGAGATACAGATAAATAAACCAAACAAAAAAAAAAGTGTGATTACAATACAAAAAAAAAAAAGAGAAAAAGAAAAAAGAAAAAAAGAAAAAGGAACGAGTATAGGATACATATAGGTAGGAACAGAAAATCCAAGATGAACTTTAGTACACTTTCTGTATAGTCATAAACAAAAACGCACAAAGACAAAAAAAAAAGCTGAGGAAAAAAATATGTATATATTTAAATATAGATCATCTTTTTTTGCACTTTTTTGTTGTTTTTGAAGTCGGTCACGATATTGAACAGCAATAGTAACTGCCGCACAACTGTTAAAGAAATATACATATATATATATATATATATATATATCTTCAAAAAAAAAGCAACAGGAATAAGAAGAAGGCTAAAAGCAGCAAAAGAGACTTTATATATATATACATATATATATATATATATATATATATGTATGTGTATAAGCGTTGTCTCTACAAAAAAGGCAATAAACCCATGCTTCCATTAAGAGGGCAATAAAGGATGTTCCCCACCATAGCTTCGTTCTGAGAAGGGAATCTTTGGTGAGTAGAGTAAGCCTCTTGTCTCCATCGTCCCAGATCCATCTCTTAACGGAAAGAGTAAATCCACAACCGCATCGTCATTGTCGAGTTGCTGTGACACAGTTGTAGGATGCGTCCCGTTTTGGCTGCGCAGTGCCGCTGCCAATCGCCGCACGAGTCCGGCCAATATCCTCAGTGAGTCGTCGTTGCCGTTTGGCTGCACGTAATCCTCAACGAGGACGGCGTGCCGTGGCTGTCGCTGCACCGACTGCGGGCTGTTCTCGAGCAGCAGGAGCCGCCCGTCCTGTCGCCCAAGCGCGGCGAGGTCCTTCACGCTCTCCCCCTCCTCGCTGAACCACCGCCGGTGGCGGCTGATGAGGTGGTCGTACCAATCGCGCCGCCCCGCCGCCGCCGCGATGTCGCGCACCACGGCGTTCACATGCGACGGCGCGCCGGCGGACCAGACGACCACCTCGCACCCCTCCGCACGGCACGCGTCGAGCAGCTCGCGCAGGTGCGGCCGCAGCACCACTGGCCCCCGCCGCGCCGACACGAGCGTCTCGTCCAAGTCGAGCACCACGCAAAGCGCCGCCGGCCGCGCGCGGGTCGCCGGCAGAAGGGGGCGGGCGGCGCGGCGGGCGGAAAGCGGCGCTACAAACGGCCGGCGGCGCAACAAACGGCGGCGGCGCGCGCAGTGCGGGAACGGGGCGACGGCGAAGACGATCTCCTCCGCGGCGTCGGCGTCGGAGTCGGAGTCGAGGAGGACCTCCTGGATCGCATCGTTCAGCACGTCGAAGTCGGAGAGCACGGAGGCGTCCTCCTCCGCCTCCGACGGGAGAGGGGGGCGGCGCGGCGCGCGCAGCAACTCCCCCGCCGACACGGAGGGGCGGAGGCGGCGCAGGGAGCGACGCGCGAGGGATGGCGCCGCGGAACGCGTCCGTCGCGCCCGCCGCATGGACGACACTAAAGAGGAATCACAAGGGAAGAGAAGAGAGGCGAGAAGAGGGGGAGTGGGATGTGGGCCCCCCTTTCGAATAGCTAGGTATAAAATAAGTAATAATAGTAATAATAATAAGAAAAATAAAATAAAAGTGATGACAATAACCATACGCATGTGTGTATTATTTTGCAATCCAAAAGAACAAATGACCCTTTTTTTTTTTTGAAAGAGAAGGACATCTAAAAACAACAACAAAACCAATAGCAACAACAATACCAAAAAACAGAAAAAGGTGAAACAATCTTTTTCTTTCATGCCTTCGTAGTGAGGTGGAAACTACTCGAAGCTGTAGCGCGAACAAGAGATCTCTTTTTTTTGTTTGTTTGTTTGTTTGTCTGTCTTTCTTGCTCATTCTCGTTTTTGCCCATCTCCGTGCTTTTGATGATAATGCGACATGTAACCTTTACTTTGTAAATATCCCCTCCTCCTCCAACTCCCTTCTTTTTATGCGCTCATCCCGCGCCTCAATCTTTTTCTGATCCTCTGTCGCAACATCGTACGGATTGCCGCGCAATCGATAACGCGGGTTGATGGCATTCACTTTGCACAACGTCCAGTTTCGACG
Source organism: Trypanosoma mega (assembly GCA_030849715.1). Lineage (NCBI taxonomy): Eukaryota > Euglenozoa > Kinetoplastea > Trypanosomatida > Trypanosomatidae > Trypanosoma > Trypanosoma mega. Next base: position 102,523 of record JASANV010001586.1, on the reverse strand, counting down.
CTCTAGAAAACACTCATTCGCCGCAACACAGTCCTCCACACTACCCTTCTCCTCAAAACATTTCGTCGAAACAATACATTCAATGAGAGCATTCTTTGGTCGCCAGCATATACTTTTGTGTTCCTTCTCCATCAACTAAAAAAAAACTATTAAAAATTAAAGCACATAAAAAATAAAATAAAAAAACAGTAATAATAACACAAAATAGCATTCCTTTTTAAATGTTGAAGAGCATCTTTTTTCTTTTTACATTCGTTGTAAATATATATATATATATATATGTTAAGAGGACCAACACATTAAAAAGCAAAAAATAAAGATAAACTCAAATTCTTGTACGTAATTCATTGCAATAAGTGCAACACAACATTGTCATCACATTCCGAATTTAAAACGAAAAAAAAAAAAACAGCAAAAAAAAAACTATTTGGAACAAAAGAAACACCCACACTAAAAAAAAAAATACAAAAAGTCAGGTCAAAATGTTCTTCGTTCGAAAAAAACAAAAGCAAAAAAAAAAAAGTACTCAGGATTCACTTACTACAGCAGAAGAGTTACTTTATTCTATTCCACTTTACTTTTTTCTTTTTCCTCCCCCTCTCTCTCTCTCTCTCTCTCCCTCTTTCTGCTTGCGTGCATACGATCTTGTATCATTCTCCACCCCCCAACGCTTCTTCCTCTCCCTTTTTCCTCTTGTTGCTCTTTCTTCCTGCAATGTTTTTTTGTTTTTTTTTTGTTTGTTTGCTTTGTTTGCTTGTTTGGGGATCTCCATTCCTTTCTCTTTTGACTCCTCATGTGCCTTCCTCCTCTCCCCCACTGTTAGCGCCCCCCTTGCGGCAGCAACACCTCCGTGGCGGCTTTTGGAAACGTCACGCGTGCCGTCGTTCCCACCCCTGGAGTGGTGTACACATCAATCCTTCCGCCCCACAAGTCCGTGTACACCTTGGAGGCGGAGAGGCCGACGCCGAATCCACTGATAGCGTTTCCAATCCGCGCGTTGGTGGTCCACCCAAAGTGCCAAATCTTCTCCATACTTTCGGGGCAAATGCCCCCCGCGGAGTCGGTGATGTCGACGACGATGTGCGCGTCGTCGGCGTCGAACTGCACGGAGAGCTCCGCCTGCCGCCGCTTTCGGAGCATCGCCACGCACGCGTTCTTCATGAGCTCCCGAAAGACATACTCGAGGTGCCCCTCGATGGAGTAGAGGTGGGGGGACGGGGGGGGGACCCCGCGCCGGTCGCCGGACGTCGCGGGCGGAATGTCGGCACTCGACGAAAGCCGTCCGGTCGGCGCCGCGCCGCGCAGTCCCGCGCGCTCCTCGAGGCGGATGGTGAGGGCGGCGCCGGGAATGGCGTCCACGACGGGCGCGAAGAGCGCGGCGACGACGGTGCTTGTGTGGCGCAGCACGGCGCCGGCGTCGGGGTCGACGCGCACCACCGGCGGGTACCGCCGCGGCGCCAAGAGGTGCAGCAGGTGCTCGTGTATCACGCGCCACGACACGCGGCGGCGGCAGAAGCACGAGAGCCACCGGTTCAACTCGGGGGACTGGATGGTGTGCTCATTCACGGCAATGTGAAGCGTGTTCTCGTGCGGGCGGAGATCCTCCAAGGCGTCGAGGAGGCGAATGCCGATGGAGGCGCCGCCCTCAACGCCGCTTTCTGTCTCATGGAGAATGCTGTCCACCTGCGCCTCGTGGCTAATCTCGTTGGGGGGAAGCAGCGCTAAGTCCTCCACCTCGCCACGCTCCACTAACTCAAGGTACCGCTCCGTTAAATGACTCATCTCTATTAAGCACTCAAACTCCCGCTTGCAAATGGAACGGAGTGACCAAAGTCGGGTCTTTGTCTCATGATCTATCGTGCGGGAGACCGCTTCGCTCGAGAAGGCACGATAACAGCGCGCAGTGCGTGCCCCAAGCTGCTCAATTGCTGTACGAATGTACTGTTTGTCAGCCATGGCTAAATCACGAAGGCGCATAGAACGAAGAGGCGTCTTAAGAAATTTTTCAAGCCCCACGGCCTCCTTGGTAACGCCTCGGCTTGTGGAGTGCCATAGCATAATCACTATGCACACATATATATATAAGGAAAAAAATAAAAAATTACATACAAAAAAAAAAAGGAAGAAGAAGAAAAAAATAATAATAATAAATGCAACAATGTAAATAGTAACAAGATGGAGTAGCAAGCACAATATATATATATATATATATATATATATTTCTCTTCCGTTCAACTCCTCCTCACTTATTTTTTGTTCTTTGATAAAATTCGTGTCATTGCTTCCTCATTGAGCATAAAAAAAGTCACAACAAAGTCAAAAAGAAACTTATATATATTGTCCTATATATAAATTTTTATGTGTACGCAGCAACAAAAAAAAGGTAGAACATTGTAGTCATATAGAATGTTCCACATGAACGTACAACATTAAAAAAAAAAAGATATATATATATATATATATATATATATATATATGTATATGTACATTTTCAAAAACCCAAACCGCAGCCGTCCGCTCCCTCCATCACTCGTCCTCTCGATACTTTGGTGCGCACTTTCCCCCTGTTTGACTCCTCTTGTACGCGTCCCTTCCCTCCTCCTGTGCGCGCGCCATGACTTGTGACTCGGCGGCCCACAGCAGCGCCTCCTCCGCGAGGTGTCTTTGCACCGCCGCGTCGATTCGCTCCTCTGCAAAGCGCGACCACTCCTTACGTGCGGCCACACAGCGATCCTTTCGGGCGGCCTCCATAAGCGCCTCCAATTGCAAGGCCCACGCATCAACAATCAGCGCACGCGCCTCATCATGGGCGCGAAGAAACGCGTTGAATGCCATCGTTTGGCGCAGACGTCTTTCCATGAGTTCGCGATGCGCGGATTCCGCCTGAAGGGCACTGCGCAGCGCCAATTGCGTCGCAATCCGCTCGCCATCCATACCAACACACGGAGACGCCTCTTGACAAAGCGATAACGCCGTGGAAGGGGGATTTGGTGCGGAAATGGGGGCGGAGGACATGGCGCGGTCCAATTCCGCGCGGTAGGAGAGAAGAGTGCAGTCCGCCAAGTGCACCCCAGCGACCTCCACATTGTGACGCATAATGCACTACAGAAAGATGGCAAAGAGAAGAGATAGGTATAAAGAACAAACTATGTTTTTTGCTTTTTTTTGGGAGGGGGGGGGGGGGGAAGAGGAGGGGAAGAGGGTTTGTTTTGTTTTGAACGAAAAAAACAAAACAAAAAGGGAAATGAGTAACGAGGAAAATGCATTGAAGAAAAACAAAAAAAAGGGTTGAATAAGTAAAGACTGAAATAGAAACGTTCGTTCAAAAATGAAACGTCCAAAAAAAAGCTTGTCAAAACGCGCGCAACAAAATGTAAACAACAAGATACACACAAAAAAGTTTTATATATACACCATGCATACTTTTTTATTATTTTTTTTTTCCTTTTTGTGTGTGCGTGTTACTAAACAAGAGTACAGGTGAGGGAATCAAGAGGCAAAGAAACAAACAACTAGATCATCACCTACTACAGGCCTCATGAACAATATACTTAAAAAAAAAACGGACAAAAAAATATTTCTTTAAGCGTATTTTTCATTTTGTTTTCACCCTTCGAAAACAATCATTTGCAACTTCCCAATCCTTTCATCTCCATTTCTTTCTTTTTTTTTTTTGTTTATTTTTAAAATATCCTTTTTTTCTTTTTTTTTTTCTCTTTCTTCTTCTCTCTTCTTATCCTTTTTTATTATCACCCATATCCTTTACTCTTTCGTTTGTCCTGTTCGACTTGCTCCCGTGTGCGTATGCTTGTCCTTCTTTTTTCCCCCTTTTTCCATTATTTGTATATATATATATATATATATATATGAGTACCCTAACTATATATCACTACTGGAAAAACGGATTATCATAGGTATTACCACAAGAAACCATATCACAAACAAAATTCTCTTTCTTTGCCACCTCCGTAATGATTTGCGAAACCTGTTCCAGGTTTCTCTCCACAAGTGGATTACTACTTGACACCACAATTCGCCAATACTTTGCATTCTCATCCTCCCGCTCCCACTCCTCCACCTGCAGCTGAATATCTAGTGGACTCCCCCTGTAATACAACTCCGCGCTGTAAATGATGTCTATCGTGAATGTCCCGCGCCGGACCATGCGCGGGGTCGAGGCGTGCGCGTGAAAGCCGGGAAAGAGGGACTGCAACTGCGGGTAGGTGGTGATCCTGTCCCGACTCTTCGTCAGGACATCGGAGATGTACAGAAAGGCAGGCATCCCCGCCACCCCGAGTGCCTTAATGTGGTATGTGACCTTTTCATAATCGACATTCGGCAACGCCTCCATCGAGATCCGTCGCGTCCGCGTGCAGAGACTGCGATCGACGTAACGCAACTGCCAATGCACGTTTCCGCCCGTTCCACGCAGCGCGCGGAGCAGCGCAAAGCCCTCCCCTTGCAGCGTCCTCTCCCCCGTGTCGAGGAGGTCGAGTTGGGTGCGCGTCGGTCCCTCCGGCGCCGACGCGGCCATTCGCACCCCGTTGGATTGCAGCGCCGTCGCTAAAGCCGCGAGAATGGACGCGTTGCCGCCGTCTGGTCGGACGTAAATGCTGTACAGCCCGGCATTGGCCCGCGCCTGGCACGACGCCTCGCGACGCTGCACCGAGGCAATGAGGAGGACAAAGGCGACGGCGGTGACGGAGAAGATGATGAGAAACGTCACGATGCGCTTTTGAATCACCGCCGCCTCACGGGGATTGTGGAGAGGGTGAAGCTCGTGATGGCCCATGACGACGCGTTCGCTAAAATATACGTGCGATGTTTTCTTTTTTTTTTGTGTGTGTGTGAGTTGTTGTTCTTGTTGTGAATGTCTTACTCTTTTTTGTGTACACCTTACTGCTTATGTATTGTAAGGCAGGGAGACAAGAATGAAACCAATAACAAAGATATAAAAGAAAAGAAAAGAAAAGAGAGAGACACCATTTTATACATTTTAAAGAGATACATGTGTAAATAAATAAAAAAAAACACATCTCATATCAGTGTATTCAATTTTTTTGGTTTTTCGTGAAAACCTTTTGTGTTCTCATCCTATATTCATCATTGTAATAAAGAAGAAAATATGTTTTTCTTTTCTTTTTTAGTGTTCATTTTTTTTTTTTCCTCCTCTTCTCTTTGCTTGAATGTTAAAAAAAAAAAAGATATATACATATATATATATATATATTATTTTTATTTTTGAGATACATAAAATTCAACGAAAAAAATAAACAAACAAAGCAACAGAGAATTACACCTGGTTGATCTTTGATACATACAAATACGTTGTTGTTACATTCGGTTGCAATTTGTTGTGTGTTGGGGAGACAACAAGAGCAATAAAATAACATAAATAATTAGAATAAAACAAGAATATTCTTTTTTTTTTTTATTTTAAAAATAAAATAATTAAAAAAAACACTTGACCCAATCATTTCACCCCCTCCCATCCCCCCTCTATAAAAATTGTAAAATAGAAACAAAAACAAACAAACAAACAAAAAAAGTTTCTATTTGTTATTTTTCATATGGATTCTCTTCCCATTTTCAATAAAAATAAAAATGTATAATGTTGTTGTTTTTCTTTTTCTTGACTTTTTTTTTCTTTCTTGTTCTTGTTGTTTGTTTTTTGTTGTTGCTGTTGTTGTTGTTGTTTTTCTTCTACACAAGCGAATTAGTCGTCCGAGTCAAGAATGAGTGCTACGGACTCCAATGTCCATAGGGACGGGTGTTCGTTTGTTGCCAAATCGGCCTCAAAGACGAGACCAACACCGGCCGCATTGCGTCGATCCGACGTCACATACACAGGTGTCTTAAAGACACTCACAGATTTCACCTTTGACATCTCCGTCGGCACAATCTGCATGACAGGCATCTCGGAGATGAGTTGCTTCTTTTCTTGAGGTTGCAGATGTGCATTCTTTGCGTCCCATCGTGCCCCTTCAATGTATAATCCCGAAACATACGCGCCATCCTTGGCACGCTCCCGCACATCCTGTGGGTTCAAAAAGGAGGTGACGGTCGTAACCACACAGGAGCGGTCGAGAGGCCATTTATAGCGACGACATGTCACCTGTACGAGAGCGGATATGTACGATTCTGGAACCATAAGTCCAGAAAGCCACATACACTTGGGTTCCCCTGTTGTTGCCCAATCCAAGTACTGCTTCGCACGACGATGAAAGTGCGCCAACCAGCGGCCCAAATTCTTTCGGGTTGCCGGTGCAAGTCGACGCCAGGATGATGGAAGTTGACCATTATGCAGGGAGGAGGCAAGTTCATCCAGATCGTTGCTCATACCAATGGCTCCAGAAAGTGCTTTTTGAAGTTCCTTCAAGGATGAAACCATTGCATTAAGGAGTCGATTCCACCGCTCAATCTCCTGTAGGAGCACTACTTGAACTGGTTGCAAATTACCATCACCCTTTTCCGCCGCACGTTCCTTCTCTTTGCGCATAATCTTCTTACGGTCTAAAGGTTCCGGAATCTGGGAGAGAACATCCTCCGTGAGTTTTATTAAGACATGTTCGCGTGATTCACCACCTCCCGTCGCGGCCTTTCCTGAGCGTGGCATGAGCTCAATAAGACTTGCCCACATACCTTCCGCTGCGTTGCGTAAATATCCGGTTTCAGCGTTGGGGTGAAGTCCAAAAACGTCCGGTGTATTGTCCTTTGGAAGGGATTCCACTTGAAACTGCATCTGTTGAAGTGTCACACGTTTATTAGGATCTGTGCTATCCGCCGGAAGGCAATAGTTCACTTCACTATTAACATAAAAGTGGAATGACTGGAAGGTATCAAATAAGAAATCACCAAAGTACTCCTCCAAGTATGTCTTCACAATGCGGCGATCCATACCATCTGTAACACGTCCACCGTACATAACTTCACCAACGAGATATCGTAACGTGTCCCAAGGAATTGGATCACCATTTTGGTATGCCTTGGTAAGATAGGTATCAAGTAGTCGCATAGAAACAGAAAAGTCCGTCTCATTAAAGTCATACACAACATTCCAACCAATCTTACCATACTTACGTCGTTCCTGTACAACTGCATGGAAAAAGGCGAGAGTAAATACAAGAGGACGGAAAGCACTGTGAGGGCACATTTCTAGTTGATCCTCTGTTACCTTGGAAAATGTATTTTTCATATTCATTTTAAGTCCATTTGGGGGTTCATTTACAACTTTAAGCGAACGTTGTAAAATACCCATAGGAAATGCACGACTCGGTTCTGTAGTGAGCCATAGACGGAATTCATCATGAGGTGGAGTTTGGTCCATCCTTTCAATAACCTTTTCCAGATCTTTCATCCATGATGTCAAGAGATGACAATTTTGTAGTAGAACCCACTGTCCACGCACTACACCTACTTCCACCATCTTCATTGCTTCCTCACCTTGACCTTGACCAAGTGAGATGGAGCGTAACTTTTGAATACCCACCTCCTTTGTAGCCAATTTTATAATCTCATCTGTTGGGTTCGCACCAGGCGAGACGACACAGACCACAGGCGCTGTTGCAGAACTCTTATCAAAGACATCCTTATAACGCAAAATAGGTGGTATGACATAACGTTCCCCAAGTAAGTCAGAATTACTGATAAAATTTGCAGCAGCAGTGTAAACGCGATCATAACGGAAGCAACGGAGAAGGCAAAGTAACTGAAATTCGGTAACTTTTTCAGAATAGCCGCATGGTATAACACTTTGAGGATCTTCTGGGCGATCAAGAGAAGCCCACTGATGCCAAGCCTCTGTATTTTCTGCCACATCTGTGCAAAGGTTTGCGAAAACTTCACATGTAGTAGATAATTTACACACATCATTCCATTGTCGTTCTGTCATCCAGTCCAAAGGGTTTCGTGGGTAATCTTTCGATGCCAAAACACATCCACGCAGGAAGAATTCCAACTCATGACTATCCATACGATTATCCTGCGTGAGAAGTCGAATAGCAATTTGAAAGGATAACATTAATTTATCCTTTTCAAAAATACCCATACAGACGTAACAATAAAGATTGTATGTGAGGGCACGAATGATATTGTTTAACCGATCCTTAATCTCAAAAGATGCATCACTTTTGGTGATGGAGTAACCAAACACGTCATGTAAAAACGCGGAGAGAGAGTACTCATACATGGAGTTAATCGATGAAAGTTCAGATATAACAAAATAAAGTACCGCCCCACGTCGCGCGGCTGGACGATACTCCTGTCGTGAAATTTCGGTTACTCGAGCCGTTTCCTTGGCTTGTTCAAGTTTCTGCTGCACCTCTGTGGCACTGCTCTTTGTGTTTTCCAAGGTTGCAATAAGCTCATCGTTATCCAATATATTGCCCGTAGCAAGTGTTAACTCACGAATAAGTGTATCCTCAAGTTCCTTTAACTGTGCACGACTTTCAGCCATAGTTTGTACAAGTTCCTCACTCTGTCGTTGTAAGTCACTACGCTCGCTCGCCACAACGTAGTTAAGTAATTGACTCTCAAGTCCATCTTCGGTTACACCATAGTTGATAACCATGGCTTTACCGAAAACTTCAGCTGGATAATTTGGGTTTGGTAATTTTGTGCACAGGTACAATTTAAAGTTCGGATCCCATACAACATCCTTATCACCAATGCGAATCACACGTTGACCAGAGTCCTCACGGAACTGTGGATCAAGCACAGAGTCTATGATGGGGTCAATAAACTCATCTACACCCTCAAATAGGAAAGGGTTACCATACTGAATAGCAAATTCCAAACGCTTCAAAAAGTCCGGATCACTGAAAGAAGCACATTCAAAACGTGGATTAGACCTGTGTTGCCGTTTAATCCAGCTTACAGCTTGCATTTGAGGATCAATACAAAGTGGAAATCGAACACGTCCTGCTTTTCTACCCTTTCCAAGTGGTAGTGTACTCATTGTGGTAAGAATACCATTTTGAATGGAAAGTTCATCCGATGGTAATCCATCACTGGCCCATTGAGAAATGGAAACCTCATCCGTGAGCAAATTCTGTATGGAAAAGTCTTGCGTAAGTGGAATTTCACGTTCTCGGATATCATTAAGCCATGTGGTTTCCAAAGCTTCCTGACGATAGTGAAACGTAAAAGCGCCAAGATACGAAAGAAATGCGGCACCTGCAAGACAATCCCCTACAAGCCTGTTACGTGAGTCAGCAAGTGTTCGCTTTTGATCTGCCCATCGAATTCGTTCCGAGCCAAAGCCATCCAATAATCTTCGAGCAGCATTCAAGCGTCGCTCCATAACAGCCTTTTCTTGTTGTAATTGACGTGCCTCTTGCATACCTGCTTCTAGCTGATCCTCTAGACGACGTAAATTTACTGTTAATTCTTCAATTTCGTCACGGCAAGCGTTGAGTTGACGTTCGGCTTTCTCCTTCGCCTCTTGTAGCTCTCGCACACGTGCTTGCTTCGGTAGCACTTCCTTCGCCGTATTCCAGTATGCCTTCATCGCTTCTACCCAAATCATCAGACCAGAAGCGGCAAGACTAACCTTTTTGAGATCATTGGAGTTGACAGGGAATTCCTTTAAGATTTTGTTGATTTCGTTGATCTTACCCTGATTTAATGTTGGGGCTAGTGAATTGATATCCACTAGAGAGCGTATAAAGTCATTTTGTCCCATCATAATTTTACCCGCCTCCCATGTGGATGATACACCCTTCACAACACAAACCATTCGCACGACTGCAACCACACTGGCTGGGGGCTTTGCAAACGATTTCAATTCTGTAATACTCTTTGGGTTAATGTGTTTTACTGCTTCCATGGCTTCCTCAAGCGCAGGCATTGCTTGATCAAGGACAACTTGTGCTTCGGCACTTTCCTTTTCAATTTCTGCATTCTGAACATTTAATTCCTCTTCCATTACCATAGCTTCAGCTTTTCGTTTCTCATTACGAGTCTTTTGATCCTTGATTTCATTTGTCATGCGTTCATTAATCGATTGCTTCTCACGAAGGGTTACTTCCTTTTCGGCAAGTTCCTCCTGTAGTACACGCACATCTTCCTGAGCACGATCAAGTTTCTCAAGACCAATGGTAAATTTATTGACAAGATCATCAATATCCTCACGGCGTGTAATGAGAAGACGTGAATAATTTGCCAAGAAACCTAGGAAATTTTTGGGTGTGACAAAATTATGACGTTTCAACTCCATCTGATAGCGCACAGAGAGCTCATCTGCCCTCATGTGAACAAACACTGTGTGGGCGACAATGTTACGCTTTAACTCATCAGGAAGGTTCTCTTCACGTAACAAACGTGTACCCACCGCTTCAAGAGCCTGGGCGGGCCACTTTTGAAACCAATCAATTGTTGTATTGTTAATAAGACTGGGAAAGTTACGACAACGTGTGCGGAGTTGATCACCTGATGGACTCATAGAAAGTACCACATGTAAGTTATCCCTACAACGTGAAACAAACGCAGTCCACTTGTTATCCTTTGATGGTGCAAAACCACTTGCTTCTACTTCTGCTGCGACACTGTTGTATAGTGGATCCTTCTCTTCCTCACTAAAGAGGGCAGGTACCATACCAGAGGCGAGCATGTTATTAATCAATTCAAGGAAACCTTCCTCCTTAACATGACTATCCATAAATAGGAAAACAACTCGCTCCTTCTGTACACCCACACGAGTATATAAACGTTTCAAATCTTCACGGAAAGCGTCTTCACCGTAGTTACGTGAAAGAACAATTTCAAACACACCCATTTGACACATACCTGCGGCTAATTTGGTCAGAGATTGCTTTCCACTTCCACCCACACCAACCAAAAGACAATTTCCACGTGGTAGGGAAATAACACGGGTAATGCGTAATAAGTGATCAAGGGCCATATCGAACATAACAAGATCCAATTTTTTGGTCGGAGTATTAATCTCTTCCAGCATAGCCTCCACGAGCGAGCGTGCACGATCATATTGTGCACCAAAGTCTTCATAAATGTGAAGACGTTCCACATCACTATCCGGTTCAAAATCACCGAAATCACCAAACATAAGAGGATCTGCAAGGACATGTTCAAATGTGTCAGGAAAGTGACTGTTTACTCGTTCCTCCACAAGACGAGAGACAAATTTTTTATCCTCAAGATCTGCCATACGGTCTACAAAAACACGTGTAACCTCATTACGCCATAAACGAACAATTTCTTGTAATTCAATGAATTTTTCAGGCGTAGCACGACAAAGTCCTTCATAGACACGCGAGAGATCTCGCAAATTAAAAATGTAGTGGAACTTTGCTGGAGTCGCTGGTAATGCCGTGACAATGCGTTGATATAGGCCAAGTGTCATATCTGTAAGAGTCATAGGAACTTCCGCTAATTCCTTCGTCAAAAATTTATAAGAATCGCACAGAATTTGACCATAAATCGTCTTTATAGATTCATCACTCGGGAACGGAATGTTGAAGACAGTAAAAAGTGAGACGAAACGAGGGTCAAGAGCGTTACGACCTCCACCAGGAGGTGCCATAGAGGCCACAAATTGGGTATCACGTACATTTTTAAAGATGAGATCTTTTCGGTCATACCATGAATGATGTTCAATAAGTAATTTGAGAAATGCAATAGGTTGTTGTGTACCATAGAGATCCACCTTGGGCATATTAATATCATCAACAAAAACGACCAGACGCTTTTTGGATGGGGGGCCCAAAACTGTATTTGTGCGCTTTTCAATATTATCTTCCATAGCTCGCTGAGCATCCAGACTTGTAGTACGGGAACTGAAATTAATCTCCAGGAGCATTTCCTCAAGGTGCACATCTTCATCATTAACATCTTCCTCTCTTTGAAGTGAACGTTGTTTTAACTGCTTCAGGTAAGCCTGTATTGTAACAGTCTTGGCCGTACCACTTTCACCAACGAACATAACAGGGGTACGATTCAATACAATCTTATTAAAGAGCCACATATTACGCTCCGTGTCCACTGTGGAAACGAGCAAGGAACCAAACTTTTCACCAGGTGGACGCTCAAATGGGGAAACAAGAATATGCCATGGTTTCCAGCGATTATCTTCAAGATCAAAGAAGTAATCATAGAGAGTTTTACGTTCAGGAAGTGAACCACTTCCCACAAAACGAGTGAGAAAATTATCTCCCACATCCTGCAAGTTCCATCCACTAAGACGTTTGAGAAACTTATCAAAGCGTAAACGATCCTTTTCAGTAGAGATGAGGGCACCAAAACTCCATACACAGCAGAAAATAAAGACACATTGTAAAGCTTTGGGTTCAAGTGCCACACGACGGGGTGAGACTGTATGGAGCATGGTTGTAAGCTGTCGCACCATGTTAAGGTCAGAAGTGGGTATAGCAAGTTTTGGTGGTATTGTCACATCCTCACCATCAATACCATCCAAAATGAATTGCACCAAGGGTTCCACATATTTATCCACCAGCTCATTTAGTGTATCGAGTTCATCCTTGGGTCTTTTAAGCTTCCAGGAATACATAAAAGGATTCCAACCAAGATTTATAGGATCCAAGAAAACCATACCCACACGTGATACCGTAGCTGGTGATGCGTATTGAAGGTCACCTACTTCAAAAAGTAGGGAGCTGGTTGGGCGAAGTCGAATACGCTCACCATTAGGGAGTGTAAGAAGTTTATTATCATCCATAACAGAGTTCATATCCTCTACCCATTTAGCATCCACATCACCATCAAAGACAACATAGCGTCGTTCTCGTTCACCACTCTCATTGGGTCTGTTAATGGAACGGAAAATATTAGAAAATATACCATCGGTCCAGCTACGAGTCAGAGGATCCATAATACCATAGAGAGCAGTGGTAGGTTGTGCTTTTGGATTTACTATAAAAACTTTTGTAGGTAAACCCAAGTCTGTTTGGGCCTTACAAAGGCAGTCAATAACAGTAGACTTACCACCTCCAGTTGGTCCAACTACCATGGATGTATGCCGTGTTTGCATGGTCTCATATAACTGTACAACTTTATCCACCTGTTTCGCATCCACGTAAAAACCTTTCTCTTTAAAAACCTTCGTTGCCGCGCGAGAAAGATTCTCCTGTGGAGCACGAGTAGGGTCAAGTCCAGGAAAAAGATCCCCAATAAGACCTTTAAATAAAGGTTCATCCTCTGCAACAAATTTCGGTGTATTCATGTCACGTAAAGCTCGCATTAATACAGATTCTTCGGATAATTCGGGTGAACCACGTTTTAACTGACCGGCCATAACAAGAACGGCCTTAAGAGCACGTAAACCCCAGTCATAATGATGTTGTTTTGATAATTGTCCCTTGGCAAGTTGATAGAGTGTAACCATCTTTTTAGCTAACTCTCGGGCGGTAGTAAAACCTTCTGAGAAGAGCATATTTTCAGCAATAAGCTCCATATCTGGCACAACCATCACTACCGGACGGAAAAGAGCTTTGAGATTGTCTGGAAGTTCCACACGACCTGCGTAACCTGGATTCATTGTAATAAAGATTCCAACAGTGGGAACAAGTTTTATGTTACTGTCTCCAAACAAAAATTCTTCTTGACCAGATTTAAGGGCACTTTGAATACTACGCAATTGCTCAGACACAACAGATAACACAGGTAATTCAATACGATTAAACTCATCAAAGCAACCCCATGATCCAGACTGTGAGAGACCTGAAAAAATTGTACCCATAGCTTTATAATCAAGTCCCTCACCACAGTTAAACACCACACATTGAATAGCCAATGCCTTGGCAAGATCCTTTACAGATTCTGTCTTACCTGTACCAGCAGGACCACCAGGGGCTCCACCAAGGTAAAATGAGAGAGCTTGTGTTAATGTCATAAAGCATCGATCTGTTAATGGGGTAATAACTAGGCGACCATTAAGACCCATGTATTCATAACCATAGTTGAAACGACCTGTACATTGTCTAATGACACATGTATCACCAGCACGTTCCCAGTAAAATCGTAGTTGTGATTCCCAATCAAACTCACGTGCATCAATTACAGAGTCTCTAACAAAACGATCCACAATATCACGACCATGAACATCCACAATAATAAGTGTATTTATCTTTTTAGCATAGAGTTTATCAATATCCTTATCCATTTCACCGACAAGATCAATAAGTTGTTGGGTCAATTTCCTGGAAAGCTCCTTTACAGCATTTTTCTTACCTTTTTTCACTGACATGAATGCATCCTCGACATCAAAGGTCCACCAAATTTTTGCACCCGTGAGAGTAACCATACCATGAAATTTCTTTACCCATTCCAGACGATTCATCTTTGGGTAGTAAAAGACTCCAGCCTTGAGAAAATCGTGCAAGGTTGAACGAGATTCCTCAAGAACAGATTGTAACCATTCCTCTACAGGTAAACCTTCGGTAGGGACTAGATGATCAAACATAACAACCTCACCTTCTTGGGATTCCACTCCACAAATAGTCTCATCTTCCTCACTTTTAAATAAAAGTCGGGCACAGTTATCAAACATTTTCAGCATATGATCCTGTACAGATTTGGCACCACTAGCCGCAAGTATAGAAAGAAGTTCATCATCTGAAATAAAGTAAAAACGTGGGAACATTCTACGCTTGGTTTCAAGGTAATTGGATAAATCTTTTTGACACTCCTCAAGTTTTTCTTCAAGGTAACGAAACTCTTCTAGGCGTCCGTTCACATTACAACACATGTCTACATTGGGGGCAACTACAGTTTCATTCATAATGCGCACAAATTTCTTATCCAGATCATTAAATTTGGCTGTTTCTTTTGGTAATTGATTCGCAATATCATCACTTCCTTTAAAAATAGACTCCAAGTATTGCCATTTCATCTGTACCATTACCCAAACGGCCATGACATCATTAATCATGGATAATTTCTTTTCCCATAATTTGACGTCATCAATAAAAGGTTGGGCCCATTTCACATTTGCGATGGATTGCATTTTTAATATATTGTCATCCACAGCTTCCTGCATCTCTGATGTATCACTGAGAACATGGCAACGGACATCTCCTTTACGTGGTTCATATGGAACAGGTGTAAACTCTGCCTTTGCCCAAAATTCTTTAACAGAATTAATGTCCTTCTCAATGGCTTGCTCTCGCGCAGCGGCAAGCACAATACCATCTATTTCATCCGTGAAACGGTAAAGTTCCATCGCAATAAGGTCATCCAGATTGATTTGTTCAATAGAAAATTGCTTATCTGTCACACGCATAAGTTCCATCCAATGACGTTGTTTCAATGCAGGATTTTTCAACTTGGATAGTAACGGCAGGGAAGAGTTAAAATTTAAAATAACCTGTTGTACATCACGAAACGGATCCACTTCTCCATGCGTCTTACCGAGCACGCGTGCACGTTTTACCTTTTCCTCTGTAGTGGTTTGTAAATCTTCTAAAAGAAGATCCTTCCAACTGCTTCGATTCCACCGCTTGAGAATGGTCATCCATTGTTCATACAATTCGTATACTGTTTCCACCTTGGTGAGTTCCTCATTGAGTTGCTGCAAGTGTGTATGACCCGTAAGAGGAAGACCGAAAAGTTTCTCTGCCTTGGTAAGTTGATCACGCTTTGCCTGTAACTCAGCAAGGTGCTGCCTCCATTCCTTTTTAAGATTATTTCCTTCTGCCAAATTTATACTCGCACGTCCTGGACCTTTTTGGTGATATTCGTGCAATTCACGACGACCTGTTTCAAGGAATGATACGACCTCCCTTCGTGTGTGTTCGCGGAAATGGACCTTCTTTGGTTCAAGTCCTTTTTCTGTCTCATGTAAACGTGCCAAGGTGCATTCCCATAAATCACTTAAGCTCATGGCTTGTGCAAATTCCTGTGAGTCCACTTTGACTCCAAAGTGCATAATAGACTCATAAATATACTTAATTTCGCTGATGTCTTGTTCCACATCAAGTGAAGATGCACGAGCATCATGCATAACCTCAAGGACAAATTTAAGGTCATCAATCCTTTCACAATGTCTCTGCAAATCCTCATTAACACGAATAATACGTGCAAAACGTTTTTGCATCCGCACACGAACCGTATCATTCATCTGTGCTCCTTCCATCGCAATCCACTGATATACATGTTCCACTAATTCTGCGTAAAAGGCACTTTCATCACAACGCATAAATCCAAAGTCATTCGTATGATCCTCGGCATCAAAATCAGTTATCATGTTAAAATAAAGTTGAAACTTTGCATCATAATCAACCCAATGGAATTGACTTTTGGCCTGTTGTTCAACAGAAAGCTTCTTATCAGCAAGGTACACAAAACGATACCGTTGCAGCATTTTGATATTGGTCGCAAGAGCTGAAAGGTGGGTTTGAATAGTTCGATTAATAAGGGCTTGAAGTTTGTACACTTGTGGTAAAGTATTAATATCCTGATAGTAGGTGAAAAGAGTTTCATGTTCACCTTCAGCAGGACGAGGTACCAATTCTCCATGGGTAAAGGCAATACAAGTTCCTCGCATCCAACGAGGAAAACGTTGGGTGGATTCAATAATACCAGCTTGAATTTTATGAAAAGCGGCAGTAATTTCTTGCTGTGGTGGTGAAAAAGTAGGCTCTGTTGTAAGGAAAATCATAACCTTAAAAAGAGGTGGCCGTCGTGCAGGTGAATGTGAAGAGGACGACAAATGCGAAGAGGATGAACGGTACCCAAGCATTTTTGCAAAAGACACAAGAGAGTTTAACACCATACGAGTAAGTGCCTTCCATATACGTTGTTCCCAATGATTATAGTAACTCTCCAGAGCTGGACATTTTCCAGTATGTGTCCCCACAAGCTGACTCTCTACCTTCGTAAGGAGTGGTTTCGCTGTGCGGTAGGCGCGAACACAGGCCTCAATAAGATCTGCACGACGTCTCTCAACTGTATCTACGAGGACCTGTAATTCAGGTAATTCACCACCAGCCTGAAGAAGTTGATCATATTCAGGTACTAACCGTGCGGAGGCAATCTTATTTACCACTTGTGTTTGAATATGATCCGCGCGCTTACGAACTTCACGACTGAGGTTTCGGAATTTTGTGATGGCACGTTCACATGTGGCAACAAAATCCGGGATACCAAGGCTTGTCCAGTTTATATCATGTAGACCAGGTTCTAATGACAATTTGAGTTCACGAATATTCTTTGCAAGAATAACACGCTCAGGTCCTTCCAGTGCAGAACGTAATTCACAATTGAAACTCAACAACATCGACTTGAGAGAATCCACACTGGCGTGATAGGATTCATCCTGTAACGCCACATTAAGTGCTTCTTGAGGAACTTCAAAACCAAGGCGGTCAAGGTATTTAACCTCTCGTATAACATCAAAAAGGACTGTGTCGAAGTTAATCAAGTACGTGTCATTTGGTCCTCTGCGCAAAATATTTAACTTGAGTGATGCAGTGGTACTCTGACGCACACCCTCACACCATTGAATAAAACGAGATGTAGCGAATTCCTTCATTTGTCGAGCAACTTCAACATATTTTGTCTTCACTTGACGACCCATGGCAGTGTTAAGCATACCTTCCCGTTGAAAACGTACAATTGGTTTTTTGAGACGCTGAAATAGAGATGTACTCCAGTGAATAGATCCTGCCACTGGGGGTTGATTCTTGGTAAGCGGTGGATTTTCAAGATGTTCAAGGAATATGGCACGTACACGTTCAACTTCGGTAAAATATTGTGCTAAGATACGATCTGTCTTTTCTGCAAGTAAAGAAGCTGTATCAAACGCCTCACCTGCTCGTTGAGGTCGTGATGCAATACCTTTAAATGAAAGTAAGAGTTCAAATGCAGATTCTGCACTGCGTAAATCATCATCAAATATTTTATTAATAAATGTGGAAACTTCTTGGTCCAGATTTGCGACAGTGTTCACAAAATTTGAGAATACCACTTGCCAATTATGAGTTGCTTTACGTTCAAAAGGATCAAAAGTAAGAGTCTCAAATGGACGCTTCACTTTTTCCACATCTCGTAGAATACGTTCAATACCACTTGTATCAGTAAGGACAGTTTTAAGTTGTGCACCAAGGACCATGGTATAGTATTCCACTGTCTCAATAATCTCCAATAAGTCTGTACAACGGTCAGACATGTAATCCGTTGCCTCAAATAAACGTTTTTGATTAAAATTCCAAGGTTGTTCACGTTCACTGCTATTAATTTCTTCTTGTACGTTGAGGTATGTAGATTTCCATTTTAAAAGGCATTGTTGTCCTTCAACGACTTTAGTTTTGGCCTCTGCAAATGGTAAACTTAGAATAGTTCGAAAATCTATATGTTGTGAAACTTTTTGGGCAATAAGTTTACCAATTTTTTCAAGTAATCCCACCATACGCTCTTCTGTACAGTAATAACGTGAGATAATCCAAACCATACGAATACCCGTCATCATAGATGAGAGAGTATCAATAATAGGTTGCAGTGAACCAGAACCTGGAGTTACCCCATGAAGGGTACGAAAATGACGGTCTAAAGTACCAAGAAATTTAACATTATCCTTCGCTTCAGCGTATTGTCGGAAAAATTGTTGTATCGTCGTAGAGATAAGGTGAGAAGAATTACACTCCGCTTCTTTTGCCACTTTTAAAATAAATTTGGCTTGAGAAGAATTAATTTGTTCGTACAAGGCACTTATAGTACTGTACTTTTCCCGCCAATACTCTATCTCACCCAATGGGCCTTCCTTCTGGGGATCTAACGACATGGCATAGCTTATCTCGGACTGCCATTGCGACACCGTAATATCAATTTGCTTAATCAGATCCTCATTAGCGAGAGCAGACTTGAGAGCAGAGTCTGTATTTCCCATGGAAAGTAACGCTTGTGGAATTGGTAAACGACGTTCTGCACATACTTGACTGCGAAATCCTGTCATTTGCATATCAATTCGATGAACCCAATTCACAATTTCTGTATACAAGTGCTTATTGGCAGTTTTTTTGGACCCAATAAGACGATTCTTCACAGCGCCAGTTTCCACATCATCGACAAGGGGGCGGTAGGCGTTCTTTAAAAGTGAATGAAACGTAGCAAGTGATGGAACCACCATACTTGTTACTTCAAATGCACGATGGATGGGGCAGTCTGGGTTTGTGCGCCAGTCTTGCAGAAGCTCTGGAGATAACTGTACATGGTCGACACGGACAAAGAAGAGACACCTCGTCCGGTCGGGTGGAAAGTTGGCGGATCCTGTAATGTTTGTGTTGACAACAGCATGCGTCGAGACGCGTAGCCTTTGTGGAAGCCTCTTTGACGACACCGCTGACTCTCGTTTTCCTTGGGGTTGACTAGAGCTGCTGGTGGCACCCACGATTGGCGGAAGAGATGTCCCTCCAACGGTTTCCCCTTCATGGGCGGATACCACAACAAACTGCTCCTTTATATTTTCAAATAGCGAAAGGACCACTTGAACCGACTCCTCCTTTTGAAAGAGATCCTTCACAGATTCAACTTGGACACCAACGAAGCAACTCATGATGCGATTGCCGAACCATTCTAATCGTGGGTCCTCTTCATAGCTTTGGTGAGGGCTGCGCCGGACCGCAGCGGCTTTTTCACTATCCGCGTGTACCATGACTACCATAATTAAAAAATAAAATAAAAAATGAAAAGAATTAAAAATTAAAATTCAATGAAACAATGAATAACATGTACATATATGTATATATATATATATATACATATACATAAACAACTTTCACTCTTTGTTTTCGTTTCATACTTGTCTCTTTAATTTTTAAAAATATAAATATTTTTCTTTTCGTTTTTATGTTTGCTTTCGTTCCAAATTTTTCTTTTTTATTAGTGGTCGTTGATTTTTTTTTGTTTATTTGCCATTTCGTTCTCGTCAACGAAAAAAAAAAAATTCATAAATAAAAAAAAGCAAAAACTAACAAAAAAGAATTTTTTATTTAAAAAAAAAAAAAAGACAAGTCAAATGAACAGAGAAAATCAACGATCACTAATAAAAATAAATTATGAAGGAAAGCAAACAGCAAAAATGAAAAAAAGATTATACAATCGTATCCATACATAAATTTTTGTAAAAAAGGAGAAAAAAAAAAAAAACTACAAATGTCAGCACAATCCACAAATATATGAGGATATTCTTCATTCCTTTACATTCTCATACTATGAGAAGTGCATCATTGCTACCTTGTTGTTGTTTTTTTTCTGTTTGTTTTGTTTTTGGTGGTATCTATTTTGGACGCTAACCCGTACGGTAATCATTGGTGCATAGAAATTCCAATAGAGAGGTCGTAGAGCAACTTCTGGCTACTGTCACTTAGCACTTCATGGGCGTGATTAATGAGTTTGAATCGCTCCAGCGCCGCATTCTGTGTCTCCACCGTCTCCATCACCACGCGGTCCGGATGATAGCGCAGTGTCAACCTCTTAAACTGTGCGCGGACCTCATTAATGGAGGCGCCATGATGCAGTTCCAGCACGTCGTACAATGTGACGTCCGCGGAATGCGACGGCACGGCTGGCGGGTTTGACGCGCCGTCATTTTCCCCTCTTGACTCCGCAGAGAACTCACTCGACCTGAACCAATCCTCCCGCGGTCGACGCGCACCGTCGAATGGTGTCCTTTGCGGCGAAATGGGCTGCGATGCGAGTGGGGGTGTGGATTCCACATACTGCTCCTCATCGCCGCGGAGAATGTGGCGATACATTGGGTTCAGTCGAGCAGCGGCGAGGCGATCCCTCGCGGCCTCCGCGCGTTGACGCATTTTCTCCAAAACCTCCGCTCGGAGCAGATAGGCCTTGGCACACTTTGGATCGATTTCTATAGCGACTGTGCAGTCGTTAAAGACATCGATGTCCTTCCTCTGATGCGCGTACGCCTCGGCGCGCAGGCAGTGAAGCGCGCTGCACATCACACGATTGGACCGATCCAACTGCAACCCGTCGCGGAGGAGGGGAAGCGCGTCGGCGTATCTCCCGTGTTCGAACATCCGCGTCACCTGCGAGACGATCTCCTCCAGCGAGATGAGGTAATGGCCCAAGACGACGGCGGGGCCGAAATTTGAGTTGATCGTCAGGCAAGTCCGCACCATCGCGGCGGCGGCGGCGAGGTGCGCGCTGCCGCTATACGCGTGCGCCTGTGCGAGCAGCACGAGGGCGTGCAAGTAGTGCTCCCCCACACAGCGCAACGCGTTCCGCTCCTCCAGTGTGTTCCCCCCGCCACCCATCGGCGAGGGGCGCGTGATGCTCGGCACATACGGCATCAAACGCACACGCGCAGCGTCGGGGTCCGTGTGCAGGAGCGCCCGCGCCTCAACAAGAACTAACGGGGTGCCGTCCACCAGAGGCTTCACCGTGTCGCGCAGCTGCACCGCCTCCGCCCACCGCGCCTGCTCCGCGCAAAGGCGAAACTGACGGAGAGCTGAAATCGCATCGCACTCGACGCGCCACCGCACGTGGTAGGGATCACTACACGAAACGATCACGTCCTTCAGAGCAAACGCGTACCAACGCTGCGCCTCCGGATACCGCTCTAGAAGCAGCAGGGAGCGACACAGGAGAGACAGCAGCTCCGAATCCTTTTCCTGCGAGGACTCCAGGACCAGGTGACAATCCTCCACACAATCCTCAAAGTGTAAAAGGTACCAATTACAAACTGCCCGTCGCCCACGCGCTAGTTTGGAGTGTGGGCTTTGAGAGAGGAGTCGACTAAAGTAAACATGAGCCCCGGCGTATTCGCCCGCCGCGAGAAGTCGCGTCGCGTGCTCCTCATTGTCGGTGAGGGCATCTGAAAAGGAACCAAAAACTTGACGTGTCATTCGTTGGCGTTCTATCATTTCATTTGCTACCAACACACGTCGAGCGGTTGTCTCCGAGTCTATTGCTTGACGCATAACAGTTGTCCAATCTTTCCCCTGCGTGAAACCTGTACTATTTTTTTGACGAATTCGTTTGTTGTTGGATTTATTGTTACCTTTTGGTTGATACGATGAGCTCCACCTAGCCGTCGTCCGTTTAGCTCGAAATACTCTCCCATTTGATAATAGAGGTGAACCGGCATTCTTTTCCACTGAGGAAGGCTTAGGGGGTGTAGGTTTACAAAACACCCTCACTTTCTCCTTCTCCCAAGGTCGTTGAATCTTTGGGAGGTGAAATGGCTCGGAGTCTTGACCAACGGATAGTGTTTGCGCAAAGTCATCGAGTCGAAAGTGATGACTCATTATTTATGCACCGTAATGACAGGAAATTATATATTTATTTTTTTTTTCCTTTTTTTTTTTTTTGTTAAAGGAATCGTCCCGATACGTCGCTTCAACACGAACCGATAAAAGAACAGCAAGCAAAGCAAAAAATGCAAACTCTTCTATTCGCTACAGCACTCAGAGAAAATAAAATTAAAAAATTAAGGAACACGAAACTTCTATAAAAATGTTCCGCCTAGCATTCCCGTAATAGTTACAATATATTAAGCAATTATTAAAGCAAGAAATAAATATATATATATATATATATAAAGAGAAAAAGAAAAAAAAAAAGACGAAATTCAAACAAAAAAAATTGATGCTATTTTAAGCAACCTCAGATAAATACGAGCAACAAATGCCCATCGAAAGCGAACAGAAAGGAAAAAAGAAAAAGCACAAATAATAAGCGCTCTGTTCTTTATTTCCCGTTGTTGTTTTTTTGTTTTTTTCATTTCTTCATTCTTAAAGGTTCTTTCACTTGCTCTTCTTCTTATTTTGTTTTTATCCTCTTTTTTTTTATTATATTTATAATGTTCTACCCCATTCTTTCTTTCTTTTTCTTCTTATATTGTATGTGTAACCTATACAATAAGCCAAAGCATCGTAAAGGACGAGTTTTTAATGTTTTCTCACGTAAAAGCAGAGAACCAAATATATACAAAAAAAAAAAAGATCCAAAATGGGGAAAAAACACAAAAAATAATATAAACACAAAAAAAAAAGAAAAAAAAACCAACAGAAGACAAACCAATCCATTTTTCCGTCCTAATCCCTTTCGTCACGCGTTCTTTTCCCTCTCGCGATTGGCTGTGCGGCGCGCGGCGAATCCCTTTCCATCGCCTCTCCGGTCCAACGCGGTGGAGACGACTTGTCCAGCCTTCACCAGCGACGGGCACGCCTGCAGGACATCGGGGAGTTGAAAAAACACAATCGTCGAACCACGAATGAACACGCTTTTGAGCTCCACCTCACGCCCCGACTTCATGGACTTCTTTGCGGATGTGAGGAGAATGTTCATGTTGTCCTGCACCTCGCTGAGGGTGCCCGTATACACCTCGCCGTTTGTGACCTCCACGGAGATGGTCGTGTTGACGGCATCAAACAGCACCTTAAGTGGGATGCTGAACGTGCTCATGCTCTAATCACCAACGACGACCACAACCCAAAACAACCTCATTTAGAAGAATAACATGTGTGTGTGTGTGTGTGTGTGTGTGAAAAGGAAAAGGAGAGAGAGAGAGAGAGAGAGAGAGAGAGTGAGTGAGTGAGTGAGAGGGAAAGGAAGGGTAGAAATAGGAAACATAAAGTTTAAAGATGCAAACAACAATCCAATACATATTACGCACACATACAAAAAGAAAATAATAACAATAATAAACGGGCTGCATTTCTTCGCATTGTTCTCGTTGCATGGCATACCCACTTACAGAAAGTAAGATCTGAGTTCATTCCTCTTTATTTTCCTTTTTCCTCACTTTTTCTCGCTTTATTCACGGAAGAATAGACCTAAACTTCCAGTATTGTTCTCGTTTGTATCATTTCTCTCTTTTTTTTTTATTCTTTTCACTTCTTGGTTCTCATCAATCTTTCCTTTTTTTTCTTTTTACTTCCTTTCATCATTTTCTCTTTTCTTGTATTTCTTCCTTTTGTTGTTCGTTAGACACTTTGACGCAACTAGTCAAAAATAAAATTCCTTTTTTCTTTTCTTTTAGTGAAGGAGAGCAAAAACACAAAAAAAAAACCAGAAAGCATAATCACATATTCCCTCGCGTTCGTTCACTAAGCACTCTATTTTCGTTAATACACCTGAGCAGGCACCTCATTTATTGAAGAACGCTCATGTGTGTCGAGAATTTGATACGCCACGGACGCAATGAATGCCCCGCCGAGAGGAGCCAGCCAATAAATCCAAAAAAAGATGAGTGGATCGCAGTTTCCACCAATGCACCCCACCAACTGCGTTCCCGTCGCCACGGCAGGATTAAACGCGCCGCCCGTAAACCCACCCACTGCAAAAGACGCAGCAATCACTGTCATACCAATAGCAAAGCCATAAAACTCATTGCTTCGCTGTCTGGAGTAGTTCACATGGAGAACAACAGAGGCTAATGCAAATGTATACACCATTTCACACAACAGGGCTTGCCAAATACTCACCAATTTCATATCCGTAGACGGAACTGGAATATTCAGTCCCACAATGGCTGAGCCGTACAAAGATGAAAGAAATGCGGCCAACACTTGGGTAACAATATATATAATAAGTTTCTTTAAAGAAATCTTACCGTTAATAAACGTCGCAAAGGAGATGGCAGGGTTAAAATGTGCACCACTTATGTAACCAAATGAAAAACACATGGCAGCCAACATGAATCCAATGGGCAGAGGGGCGAGGGTGCCTACACCAAGAGAGGCTAACGGAATCGTCAGAACGAAAAGGAACGTTCCAATAAACTCCCCCACAGCTTCGGTAATAACTGGCGAAAGAGTCATGATGCTATTACGAGAAAGAAAAGTGTTTTTTTTTTTTAATGAAGTTTTTCTTTTTTTCTCCTCTAATATTCCTTTGTGTGTGTGTGTGTGTTCTTTTCTTGTCTATACTTGTTATTTCTTTGTTGGTTTGTTTCCTGTCTCTGCGTGTCCTTTTCGTTTCTTTGCTTCGGATAATCTCTTTATAGTGAGTTCGCTATTGAACTTAAACAGAAAAGGTACACCGCATAAATAAAAAATAAAAAGGAAGAGGTGGAGAAACAGATTTAGGGCCATAAGCGTCTAAATATAAAATATTACGGTGTCTAATGCGCATTACCTTTGAATCAGGAGGATCACCTTTTTAATGAAAAGTAACAGAAAAACAAAATAAATAAATAAAAAACGTAATCATAACAAAAAATAACAAGTCCAAATGCATCGTCTACGCACTTTCCTCGTCCTCATTCGTGTCCTCTGTGCAGAGAATCATCGCAATCGTACGCCAATCCGCCTCAAAGAGATCGGCGCCGTCGGCCTCGAGCAGCGCGGGCATGCGCGTGGGGAACTCCCTCTGCACGCACCCCATCCAAAACGCGCGCGACACCTCCGCGTCCCGCAGCCAGCGCTGCCACAGCCCGCACACCATCTCCGCCACCCCGAGCGTCTCCTCCACCCGCAGAAACGAGAGAACATCGAAAACGAGCCCGCGCCGCGCCCACCACCGCGCCGGCGGCGGGGGAGGCGAGGCGCGCAGAAGGGCCGCGAGATGCGCAGCGAAGCGGTCGACCATTGCGCCGTCGCTGAGCCCCAACGCGTGCCGCTCCGCCTCCCGCACGCGGGGAAGGGCGGGGAGGTCGAGGCCGTCCATCACCGCGTCGATCGCACCGCAGGCGGAGAGAGACTGCTGCTGCGCCTCCAACAGCACCGCGCGGGCGTCCTCCAGCGCAGCGATGATGTCGGGCGTGAAGAGATCCGGGTGCGACGCACACACCAAAGGGCGGTCGGACGGAGGGGACAACAAATAACGCGAAAACAACGCCGTCACATCCATAACAGGACCAGGTAACTGGAGCTATAAAAATAAATAGGAACGTTAATTAATTTCTTTTTTTGGTGTTTGTGTATGTGAAAAAAATAGATAACGAAAAAAAAAAACAGCAAACATATCATATATACGTGTAGTTAAAATGACACAGTAAGCAAATAATAGAGTAAACGGAACATACGAAGAGGATCAAGACGATCTTTTAGAGAACAACAGTGAGCGAAAAATAAAAAATAAATAAATAAATATATATATATATATATATATATATATATATATATATATATATATAAGTAAATGTACTGGTGACTCTTACAAAAAAACACAAAGAACACAAACATACAAAAAAAATACATATATATGTATATATATATATAAAGAAAGAGAGATGTTCTCGTTTGAATACAAAAAGTAGGAAATTGTCTACAATATTATTATTATTATTATTATTTCTTTTTGAAGTAAATGATCTTCTTTCGTCCGTGGTGTAGCTATATTTTTGTTCACAATATTCTCTTAAATGAATGTGTTGTGTGTAAAGGTTAGGGGAGAAGGGAACAGGGCACGTGATTATGTATTCGAACAATTCACTGTCGCCGCTCTAGTCCGATGATCTCTGAATGAAACAGTAAAAAGAAAAAAACAGAACAATAACACTAAAAAACGAAAAAAAAAAAAAACAAGAAAGCATTCAAAGTAAAAAGAAAAAAAAAAAGGAAACCATCCAACAGATCTAGTGTATTGCGGCTTGTGTGACGGACTCAAAGGTGTTCATGAGCTCCACAAGCGCATTCTCAAATGCCTCGTGATGTTCAGCCACAGTGTCTTTCGAGTAACTCCCATCATAAGTAAACGCTCTTTGAGGATCAGAGCAAATTCCCTCAAGTGCCCAGTGTAGCTTTCTATTCTCCTCACTAATTTTTCTATACTTCGCTCTGGTTTCAAGAATCTTCTTTTGTAGCTCTGCATCGATGCGCGATTTACTTTCTACAGCGGATTTCATCTCCATTGGCTTTACATTCGCACGCGAGTTCGCAAGATTATTAGCATTCGTCCCATTTTCCTCTTCGCCGTTGTCTCGATGATGGTGATTACTTTTACTGAAGTTCATCTCCGCAGATTTTCGTCGCTTCTCCGCATCCGACACGTCGCATTGCAGCTGTGCACGACGTTTCTTTGCGGCTGCGAATAAACGTTGCAACTGTGCCTCTCGCCGCTCGGCCGCCTCGGACTGTTGTTCAAGGTGTTTGCTGGCGCGCTCCGCCTCCGCCGTGGCCGTGACGAGCGCGCGCAACTTTGCGTCAAGTGACTTGAGGCCTCGCTCCCGCTTCTCCACAGCACGGCGCAGGTCGCGGGTCTCGGACTTTATCTCTGCAGCGGCCGACTCCAAGTTCACAGCGCGCGGCGCACTCTGCGGCAGCGGGGGACGATCGGTTGTCCCATCATGCGGCTCCTGCAGCATCTAGAGAAGTAATATCAATAAATATAGATGTGAAAAAAAAAGGAACCTCACTACCTACAGTCCCTTTCCGTTCGCACTCGCACACATTGTGTCAAATATATATAGATATATTTATAGACATGAAAAAAAAAAACCACCCACCAAAAAAAAAAAAAGGAAATAACAACAATAACACAAAAATCAATATATTTCAAAACAAGTACAGAAAGAACCATTCGCTTCACTTGTTTTTTTTTTTTTTTGGAATGAACAATAGAACCACAATAATGTTAAAATGAGGCCACTCGGGGATACTTCGATCGAGGAGATGATGTCACTTCAGTTTTCTCGGCAACAAAGTCAAAATGGAAAAGAAATCCCCACTAGAATGATAAGAAAGAAAAGAGAAAAAAGAAAAAAACAAAAAAGAAAAAAAAACGATAAGAGTCCACGTGAAAGATGCACAAGAACTTCACCCATCCAAACGTACACACACACACAATGCGCATATAAAATTATATACATATAAATGCATACTACACCTCATTACAAGTGCAATCCTATATTTCATATTTTCAATACCCACTAAGTTCTTTTTAACGGAGCTTGATTTTCTTTATGTGAGTATGTAATTTTTTTTTTCTTTTGATAGAATTTGTGAACATCATTATCCACTATTGTTATTTTTTGTTATTGTTCGTCAAGGCTTTAAAAGAGAAAAGGAGTTCCGCCGTTCGCGCCGTGCTGTCAGTGTTATATTCTTCGTTGTTGCTGCTGGTGTGGTTGTTGTTGGTGCTGGTGCTATTGTCGGTTTAGGTGTGGCGGCAGTATGACTCGTGTTCGTCTCAATGGAATCGCTACTTTTCAGTGACTGCATCCGCACAATTCGCTCTGCGCAGAGGTCTGTAGCCCGCCCGCCGAGCTCACACACGTAGACGGATCTCGCGGCGTGCAGTGTGAAGGTGCCCTGCGTCACGCGCTTGCGCAGCGCCGTTTCCATCGCATGCGGCGTGCTGCCACAGTCAATGACAAGAACGCACTCCATCCCGCCGCTTTGTCCGCTCGCGACGGTGTGCACATCAACGTTCTGCGGCGCCAGATCCGCGTTTTCCGCCACGTCGCGCGCCAAGGCGTCACAAAACTCCGTGCGCACTGCCGCGGCGGCGCGACGGTAACGCGCCCAGTCGCCGCCCACGCGCAACGCGAGCGGCACACGCACCAGCCGCTCCGTTGGGTACACGGCGCCACCGCCGGCCGGAGCTGGCGCCGGGGGGGAAAAGGCCTCGCCGCCGGCCGGAGCTGGCGCCGGGGGGCGGAACGCGTCGTCCTGGATGAGGTGTGTCGGGGCGGGAAGGGCCGTTGCGCAGAATTGCGGCCGGCGGCCGGCAGGCGGCGCGGCGGAAGAGAAGTCCCTCGGGCCGTAACGCGCCTCGAGTTCGCGCCACATCTGCGCCACGCCGCCGGTGCGAAGCGCCATGGCGCGGAACAGCTGCGTGGCGTGGTCGGCGCTGCGCGACGGGTCGTAGTGCGCCAGGAAGGCGCGCAGCTCGGCGAGGGTTTGGTGCTCCTCCTTCTCGGAGACCTCCGGGCCGTACTTCGCCACCAGCTGCTCCCACATCCCGGGGAGGCCAAGCAGGGAGGCGTTGTAGCGGCGCAAGACGTCTTCCACTTCCGACTCGGACTTCTCGGGAACGTAAAAAGAGTAAAAGCGTAGGAGACGCTGCTTGGATTCGACCCACGGCTCCGACGGTACAAAAGCGGTGTCAGGGGGGGATTTTTTCAGCGCACTTTTCTCAGGGCCGTAGCGACGCGTGAGAGTGTCCCACATTTTTGGATACCGGCCATTGTAGCGCTGGAGGAGGTCCATCATCTCTTGCTCCGTCCTGTTTGGCGAGTAGCGCGCAAAGAAACGGCGCAGACGAGAATAATGCTCTTTCATGTCAGAAGAGGAAAAAGAGGGAGATGGTTTCACACGCTGAGTTGCGACCTCAGCTCCCGTACTTTTTTTACCCCTTCTCGTGGAGGATTTGCTTCGCTCTTCCGCTGGCATAGTAACTACTGAAGCCAAAGAGAAAGGGGGGGGTGGGGGGGTGGAAGGAGAAACAAGGACAACACTAACAACAAAAAAAAAAAAATGAAAATGAAAATGCAAGAAGTTCAAGTAAGGCAAAAAATTAAAAATAAAAAAGCAAACACGGAGAGTTCTTTTAACAAAAGCATTCAAGAAGGGATACATAAACTTACCCCCACACAAAAAAGAAAAAAATACAAATAAACTTTACCCAAATTTCTTTCCTCCAAATAATCACCTCTCCTTGCTGCTAACAGCACCGGGTGAATATGTGCATAAGAACTTTTAAAAAAAAAAAAAACTCGCAAGGACAACGGGAAACAACAATAATAGAAATAATAAAAGACAAAAGTCTTAGTCAGAAATATGCACGAAACAATAGTAATAAAAATAAATAGAGAAACTGAACGAACGCAAAAGAAGCTTAGTTTCATTCCCTTACTTTTCAAATCGCATGGAGTAACCGCCAGACTGAGGATCTTTGTCAAATTTAAAGTTATCCGTGGAGAGCCCGAAATAGTTTAGAAAGCGATTACCAAGATTCTTCAACTCCCCCATCATTTTTTGCATTTCCTCATCTACTTTTTGCTTTGCCTCTGCCTTATGCACCCGTTCCGTAGCATCCAGAGAGCCTCCAAGTTTTTCATACTCTTCGTAATCACCGTATGCGTTGGACCACTTGCTCAGTGTGTAATAGCACTCTGCTCGACGAATGTATGCCTTGGTGTACTTTTTATTATGTCGAATAGCCTCACTTAGACACTCCACAGCCTCATCCAACAATTCTAACTTGGTGAGGCACAAACCCGCGTTGCCGTACACCTGTGAGGTGAGGGTGTAGTCTATGCCATCGTCGTCCGCATCGTCGTCGGCATTGGCGGCCGTCTCATCCGCCGACGAGGAGACAGCGGGCGACTCCTTCGACTCTGAGGGGATGTCCTTCGGCAACGGCCGCTTCCGCACGGGTTTGATGAGTGCCACCTTCATTGCCTCCCTGTAAAGCTCGAGGGCCGCACTCACCTTACCATCGCCATAGAGTGCGTTGCCCGCCTTTTTGAGGCGTTCACATTCCACCAAATCCACATGATGCTCCGCTTCCGCGTCCTTCTCGGGGTTCGCCTCCACTCGGACCGGTTCCGTCGGGGGTTCCTCATCCGCGAGGGACGGATTTTCACCCGTGGGCAACCGATCATCCGCATTAGACATCTCCACACTGCAATAACTACAAACAAACCAATAAAAAAAAAAACTAGCATAGATAGATATAAGCAGTTATAATAGACATATGGATGTGTGCGTGTACAAAGAGAGAAAAGAAAAATGGGAAGGCGAACACATAATTGAGTGCAAGTCAAACCAAGAATAACAAGAGCAAATACAATAATAATAATAATAATAACAGCTGTGGTATTATCATTACTATTAGTACTTTAATTCGTGTGTCAGTGATTGAAGAAGAGGCAAGTCCTCATAGGAAACAACACCATAGCAAAAAAAAAAAAAATTGTGTATATACGAGCGAAAAAAGTCAGAAGAGAAAAAGATTTCAAAAAGTGTGAATGTATATGATTACCACATACCAAAAATCAAATCCAGTAAGGTACATGATAAAAATGACAATTATAATCTTTTTTTTTCCTTCTCTCTCTCTCCCTCTCTCTCTCTCTCTGTGTGTGACCTTTTTTTTGTTTCGTTCTTTTCAGAGACGGAGCAACGCTAAAACGGGAATACCACCATGGCAAAAGATTCAAACAAAGAAATTCGCCAATACTACGGCCTTCAAATGGTATTTGTGGTTGACGTGTCGGCCGGCGCAATACATCACCCGTGTCCCAAGCGGCACACGTTGATCATTCATCAGAATGCAAGTGTTCCTATCAAAGTTTGTCTGCAATCCACTCATCCGCGTGTTCGTCTGTCGCCGCGAGAGGAGACAGACCCAATAAATGCTTCCCGGCTTCACACGGTGTCGACTCACCTCACCTCCCCTTCCCGACTTAAACCGCTGCACCGACACACGATGGGCGACGGCTGGGAAGATGCGACAGTGCGCAAAGCGCTCCGCCGTCGCTTTGGAGATGAGACGAACATGTTTACAGTTCGTGTTGTCCACACAGTGAAGCTTCACCTGATCGCTGAGTGGAACGCCTGAGCCGTACCCTTCTGCGCCTGTGCCCCACCGCGAACGGTACGAGCCTTTTCTGCGAATGATGAGATTGTTGCGAAACCAAGACTTGTTCTGCGGTTTCCCGGCGGGAAGTTTAGCCGCCGCATCCGTCGTTGTTGGCGCCAAACGCAAACAACAACGTCTCAACATGAACTCAATCTAAAAGTAAAAAAAAAAAAGGAAGATTTAAAAAGAAAAAAAAAACTCTGACATTAAGATTTCGAATGAAATTGATGTAAAAAAAAACATCAAAGCAAAAAAAAAAAAAAGAATAGCAATACCAAAGGAGAAAAAAGTAAAAATTAGCATCCGTATCCGTTTTTTTTTTTTGGATTTCTTCGCTATGAGTTCAACTGATCCACATCCTTCCTACCGCGAAAGATGAGGTTGCGCGGCTCCTGTGAAACGCCAAGATGATTCCTCTCGAACTCCTTCCGCAACTCGGCACGAAGCTCCAACATTCTTTGCACGGAGTCCTCCTGGCTTCCGCCAACCTCTTTGCGTAGCGCCTCCTTGGCGCGTTGGAATCGTTCCATCGCCTCATGTTCCCATGAGGCGGATAATGGCGCCTCCTCCTCCATCTGTGTCGCGGGCACGGTGTTGCCAAAGACGTAATCCTTATGCCGCATATACGGGTACGGGTCAATGCCCTTCTGAAGGCACAGTCGCACTCGCTCCTCCTCATAGCGTCCGCGCGGGTCGTTGGTGAGGTAACCCTTCAGCATAGGGTGCGCAAGGATGGGAAGCACACAAATAAAGGAGGACACAAACAGAAACACCACCCACGGTGCCTCCTCATTGATGCGGCGGCCAATGGTTCGAAGCGGGGAGGAAAGGCCTTCAAGAACAATGTTACACCTATCGCAAAACCCACGCATCCTATTCACAGTGTACGTCGTCAGACGCATTTTCAGACGAGTCATGGCGACGGACATCGTGATAAACGGGCAAATAGCCCGGAAAGGAGACTAATTTTCTCTATGTTGCCTGTCTGGATGGGGTGTTAAACTTGGTTTTCCTCTTTACGTCCCAAATTATGGGATTTCTAGACAAATCAGTGGAAAAGTATATATACATGCACGTATATAACCCATTACAAAAATAAAAATAAAAAAAAAAATATATATATATTCGTTTTTTGCATTTGGAAGGTGTATCGTGTAGAGAAAAGGAAGAAACAACTCTCTTTACACCAAAAAGTAAAAATGATTTAATAGCATACACAACAATTACAACGTACATTTATGTATGTAAATAAATATATATTCACACGCAAAACAAAAAAAAATTGATTCAACGCTCTTTCAAATGTTAGTCGTATTCCAAGTCATTGCATGTTTAGATGTGTGAAGTTGTGATCAAGTAGCCATATTCGGTTTTCGCCGCAATTAGAAACGATACCGCAGGAGCCTCGATAGCTGTAACTGTTCATCGTCCCCTAGTGTACCATCGGCTGTCCACGGCAAGAGTTCATAGTCCAAAATCACCTCCGCCGACGCCGTGAGCGGCTTCTCGAGAACCACAACAGCAAAGTAATGCTCGTCCAGCATGTAGCGGAGGGACTTTTCCGCATCTGCGCCGCACAGCTCGGACTCGTACCTAAACCACCCTCTGTACCAATCCGGCAGCTCCTCGAGGGTGAAGGCCAACTCCACTCTGGCATTCCGCACCCGTTCGGCCGCGTCGTGGCCGTTGATGAGGTCGATAAAAGGCATCACGCCCAACTCTACAGCGGCCTCCCCGCCCCCACGGGACCAGCAAACGGGGAGGTGCTGGGCGCGCGAAAGGATCACGTACGTGGCCCAAAGAAAATAGTTTGGTGAGGCAACAATGTTTTCCTTTGCCAGTAAATCACGCACCGCAGTCGCCTCGGCATGCATTCTCTCGTGTGCCTCGACAAGGTATGGGAAGAGACGGGCGTGATGGAGTCTGCAGTGTCGCTCACAATTCCCCTCCGCTGCCTCGAACTCCGACACGTCTGGTAATGCACCAAACAAACCCCACCATGGCGAGTAACTTCGCTGCCTTTCAATGGAGAGACGCCACGCAAAGTAGGCCCACTCCTCTGTGGTGCAACCCAATAGACTGGAAATGATGCTCTTATCCATTACACGAAACTCCTCCGCACGCACCGGACGTAGGAAGAGCTTCGCCCCTATCATTTCCGTCGTAGAGAGGGAACACGTTCGTTTCGATGGCACAACTAGTAACGACATGCCAGCGTCACAAGCATCCTTCACAAAAATACCACAACCTACGGAAGCATCACGCTTTTCGACTAGAACAGTATCATGCACACCAATACGCATTTTAATCGCATAAGTTGATACGTACTCTGCCATTTTGGAACTTCTAAGATTTCGCATTCCGCATGGTCTTCAAAATACTCCTTGGTTCATACATGTACAACAAGTAGAAACAAAAAAAAAGAAACACTCAAAGTGTCAAATGGAATAAGGCAAGAGAAGCAAAATAAATAAATAAAATACACACATAGATATACATTGATCAACATCAACACATAGATAAAGAAAGTAAATACTTCTACATACAGAATGCATAGGTAGAAAAGCATATACATCAATATATGTATATATATATACATATATATATGTATATGTATATAAGCAATCAAAGAAGAAAAAAAAAAGACAGCCAACCTTCATAAAAAGAATAGAGACTTTTTTTTTTTTTATCCCACTTGAAGCAAAAGTAAAAAAAAAAAAAAACTTAGGGGGAAAAAAAAAGCAATCAACGAAGAGAAAGAAGAAAAGAAAAAAGACTTGTACGCGCATGACGACATCCATGCGATTATTACTATTTTTTTTTCCTTTTCTTTTTTCTTAATATATACGAATCGCGTTCATTTTAACGAGTAACAGAAGTCGGTGAGGTACGAATTCCCCGTTTAAGTGACGCAATCAGTTCTAGTACTGCTCGCTCCCCTGTTACATTTCCAACAGAGTTCAGTACACTACAATAGTCCGAAAGAATATTCATCACAACCTCACTAAGTTTGAGGGCATCCGAAGCGTCCTCATCTTTTGATGGCGATGGAGTAGGCAATTGGAA
The DNA here is from genome assembly GCA_030849715.1 of Trypanosoma mega. NCBI lineage: Eukaryota > Euglenozoa > Kinetoplastea > Trypanosomatida > Trypanosomatidae > Trypanosoma > Trypanosoma mega. The sequence goes on along the minus strand of JASANV010001586.1, from coordinate 67,996 downwards.
TTCATCCCTCATAGCAAACCCATAATCTTCAAGCAGTAGAGTCACCAATAAACCTGCAGTATCGGTCAGATGAGCGGATTCGGAAAGCAGAACGAGTGCCTCACCCACCGAGGCAAGGGAAATGAGCACACGCGCTGCCTCCAGAAGTTCCCCGCGCTTCGCACAGTGTGAGCACCACCGATGGAGAATCTCCTTTCGATGATGCAAACCGGTGGAGGAGACCTTTGACACCGTCGCCGCCTCGCTCCAACGACCACAAGACTGTAAAGCAAGGGCCGCTTCATAGATATCTCCAGACATGAGAAATTTTTCGACAGCACCATCCACATCGCCTTTGGCTAAAAGCATAGCTGCCGCACGTTTTGTGGTGAGTGCAAAAAGTGCCGACGACGGGGATTCATGAGCGGCGGTTGAGGCGGCAATAGTGACAGCAAGGTTTGCCAAATGAGCAAACTGTTCGCTTTCATAGTTACCATCCATAAGGACATCTATGGCTTTTTGGGGCTCACTAATCCGTAATAAATCTCGTGCAACAGACAAGCGACTTTTGGAATCATCAATATTTTGCACTTTTGTAGATTCAAGTGCAACCATTCGAAGTTCATTAAACCACATACGATTTTTTTGTACCACCTCAGAGGGTTCCACTGCCTCAGAGAATCTATCGGCGAGAAGGTAACAAAGAGGCGCTTCAAGTTCCCGAGAAGATTTGGTGCGCTCGGTCGAGGATGGTTGAGCATTCCTTGTTGGATTCACATCCCCACTAGGTGTCGCAGAGGAATCTATCCCTGCATGCCAAAAATGACGACACATACAAAATTGTGCCCAAAAACGCTGTTTATCCCTTTGACCAAAAAGACGTGCGACCCAAAAGGCAGCCTCGTCGCGCTGTCTCAGAGAGGTTGCTGAACGCAGGGCATGAAGAATGTGTTCGGGTATCATAGTTTCCTTGTAAAGATTTAGCTCCTGTGTCAAGGTTAGAATATCTTGTGTAATAATCTGACCAAAAGGACCACGGCATGGTCGCCTAGACGCTTCAATGCTTTGAACCAAGTAACTTGCCATACTTGAAGAAGTTGATTCACACGTATCCTCCGTTTTTTGCATTTCCAATGTAGTTTGAATATAAGTTCGATGGGCTGGTAAAAAAAAAGCACTACTTTGCATTGGTCGACGTAGAGCTTTAGAGGACACACTACTGTTAATAGAAGCGAGTAACTTATCCACAATTGCAATATCCCCAGATGTGGTTAATATAACAAGGGTATCCTTTATCCATGCCAGAGAGCGTGCACTAAGATTTAAGTGACTTGTTTTGGAGTAACCCAAACGATCCTGACTTGATACACTCCAAACCCCGAAAGAACCATCTTCAAAAACAAAGGCCACAAGTGGCTCCCATGACAATGTCTCGGTTGCGCCTGGATGGATAACCTCTGCGGATGCAGCTAGACTTACAGCAGAAGAATGACTAGGAAGATTCTTCAGTCGAGAAGCCTGAAAACCACACATACGATTACTAACAACCGTCGGTATTCCTGTCCCATCGATTAATATTTCCACCTCACCTGCTGGTGCACAGATTACACGAACAGCTCCAGTACTTGAGAGGAGAGAAGCTGTATCACGGTTTTGTATCAAACGATCCTTGTAGACCGTCCAGCAACTCATTGCACCATCTGTAAAGATAATGGTAAGTAATTGCGGCACTCCACGCACTCCCGTTAGACAAGCCAAGAAGGATCGTGGTGCCCAGGCCACACCAGCCACACCCATTCCTTCATAGAAGTAAATGAGTGTACTTTCTTCCACATTCCAAACCTCAAAGGTACCATTTTGAAATTCAAGTAATAAAAATATACCATCAGAGCTTAGTGTAATCTCTTTCATACGTGTCGAATCTGCGTGGGAAGGTCGGCGCAAGATTCGAATAACGACACCACTACGACAGTCAAAGAGCGTTACTTGATGACGGTGACGATTTTGAGTGTTCTTATTTGTCACAACCCACACCGACTCTCCCCATCTATGAGGACAGAGGTGTGTAATTCGTGTACCTCCAGAGTGCACAATATTCACCCGCCTAAGTGTCACATTATGCATAACATCAATGAGCACCAGATGACCATTTTCCAAGGCAAAGGATACTGTATCATCACCTACTACACAAAGGGCCGTTGGTCTTAACAAGGCAAAAGAAAGATAACCTTCTAAAGACCAACGTCGACTTTCCAATGAAAATCGCCATCGTGCAATGGAACCATCTGCAAAAATGACAGCAAACATATTTGCCTCCACTTTAGATTGTACAACATTTGCTACAGTTTTGGAAGCTATCCTCGCCCCTCTAACATCTATGGAAACACTCGTAACCTTATCCGTTCGCGGAACGTACCATGCATAGAGACGTTGATCCGTACTAAAGGAATATAAAAGTGGAAGTTGTAATGTGCACTCACTTAATGTACTAGGGAAGGATGAAAATAAACGTCTAAATTCTACATCACCCTTAGTATGCCATAAAACCTGTTCATTTAACAATAAACTTGTCTTCCAATCATAAGCCCCGACAGAGTTTCTTGTGGCAAAGTACAACACCTCTTCTTCTGCTTCACTAAAAATGGCATCGAGCACGGTTTCATAACCATTCTCGCTATCGTATATAAGATCTTTTGCCCAAGGACATCCATTCCGTTTTGCTACCAAATCTAAAGAACCAATCACGCGAATACGATCTCCTAGCACTACACAAGACGTCTGACATGAACTCAATTTGGAGGAACACATATGTAATGGGGTAATAGATTCACCCTGATGAGAACGAAATGGAAGATTTATATCCCTAAATGGTTCAGCATCTGCCAAGTGGGAGTCATAGACAAAACTTGTACCATCCCCCGTCAAAACAAGAAGATGTTGACTCGTTAAAAGGGAGAGAATCCGAATACACTGTCTATTTGGGACATTTAAACTATTTAAAACTACCCCTTCAGCCACATCCCATATCGCCAAACTACCCTCCCGATCTCCTGTAAGAAGGAATAGACCGTGTTGAAGATACGATGCTGGCGGCGATTTCCATTGCACGCACGTTACAGGACTACGGTGACCATGCAATGTTTGCACCAACTGCATGCTATTCATATCAACTACAAACACATCGCCAGAATTATCAGAGTACGAACTATACGCCAATAAATCCTGGCAACCGTACTGAGCCGCTTGATATGGCCATTTCTCCAACTCGTCCATTGGGACAGAGCCCACCGCGGCCACAGAGCATGGAATAATCTTGGTGCTAAGAGTAGCGCACACTGCCGTCGATACTCGGGACATGTTTTTATTACTTTTTAAGGTTTTGCTTTTCGTGAGCACACGCACATACAGAGGTGATGGGCAACAGAACAAAAAAGAGAGAATCACATATACATATACATATATATATATATATATATATATATATGTTGTTGTGTATAGAGAGAGAGAGAAAAAAAGAGAGAAAGAAAGAGATCAATTTCGGAATGATGAAGCACAGACTCCAGATGTAAGAATGTTATAACATACGAAGAAAATGAGGATGCATAGTGCATTCAAATGTCTAGGAAATAATACGTGCACTGTTGCGTAGCGATATTTTAAGTATAAATCTAAAAAAAAAAATTTATTTGAGGTGTATAATATTCGTTTTGTAACTTTTGTTGTTGTTGTCTTCTTGGAATGAAAAACACTCCAGAGATAGTCCTCCTTCCGGTCAGCGCGATCTGCGCACGAGAAAACAAAGCTTAAAATAATAATAAATGAAATAATCAAAAATGATGTTTATCAAAAATTATGATACGCACCAGCTAAACTCTCTCAGGTAGGTAGATAAGAAAAAAAAAAGGCTGTAATGATAACAAAACAAATATATATACGAGCTAAGTTTCTTGAAAATAAAACGGTTTTTTTTTTTTTTTCTGTGTGTGTGTGTATGTGTGTCTTGCTTTCTTCGTATTTTATTTTCCCGTTTTTCTTTTCATTTTGATTGATTCTTGAACGTCTTTTGTTTGTTTCATGACAATCTTCCTTTGTCGTTCTTATCCTCTTTGTTTTCTTTTCCTTTGCGTTGCATAGGTCCAAAAATCAAAAAGGAAAAAAAGAAAACACGTGAATTCAATCCGGATTATAAATGAGTAAATGTATAAATACACACACCGAATAAGGAGAAAAGGTCAAACTAGCTTCAGATACCATTCAACACAATTCATTCATTACTCCATACTAGCGAAAGATTTTCTACTTGTTTGCGATCATATTACTAATTAAATATTTCTTAGGTACAGCTTTAAGGTAGGCATCTTTGCGAAGTGCAGGAAAACCGACCCCTTTTCAGTTTAAGCTTTTCAGACCAAGGGTCCCTGTCGTGGTGGGTAGATATAATATTGGGGGTGGGTGGGAGGTTTTTCAAAAAACAAACACAAAGAGCTTAACTTCTGGAGAAAATTTTTGGAAAAACAATTTTCATATTTATAGTTGGAGTAATTTCAGAATGGGCGGAGATTAATATCTATCTCCGTGATGTTTCTTCAGCAAGTATTCCCGCTCCCATTCACCTCGCAAGCTCACAAAAGTAAATCAGTATATATATATATATATATATTTTCCTTGTTGCATAAAAAAAAAAAAAAGAATGCACTGTCGCAATCAATGAATAATCCATAGAATAGATTACTACTACTTTTTTTTGTTTTGTTTTTCTTGCCTTATTTTTTTTTTCTCTTAAACCTTTGCACGTCGCTCAAACCCGTAGAAGGACGGGCGCACAAGCTCCTCGACAAAGTGTTCCACAAAGACAGGTAACTCTTGTCCATGCCACCGCTCCGCTGAGATGAGTTCGGCGTACCACTTCAACTTTGGTTCTGTTCCGCTTCCACGGAGAGTTATCGTCACGCCATTTTCAAAGTAAAACGTAACCATTGGACTTGAAGCAGATATAGGAAGCGTTGCCCGTTTGTCTGGTTTCCGTGTGTCAAGCCCTGTGGCCAAATCTCGAATGTGAAGCACACGTACTCCGGCAACTTGTGTAGGGTATGATCCATTTTCTTGTTTGGCGATGGCCTGGAACATCTCTTTCACTCGTTGAGGATCCCTCACGATGACGTAGCTGTTGTTTGTAAAGTGGTAACCGTACTGATTATATACTTCAAGAAGCTTTTCGGAAAGTCGCTTTCCATTTTCTTCCTTTGTTATGTAGGCGATTAAATCAGCCATCACTCCCGCTGCGGTTACACCATCCTTGTCATAGGCACGTGTCGCGCACATAAACCCAATGGCCTCCTCAAATGCCATCAAGACACGAGAAGAGGATGTTCGCTCAATAGACTCTGACAAACTTCCCATCCACTTGAAACCGGTTAAAGTTTCGTCAAATTTCATTCCTTCCTTTTCCGCGATGGAACGAAGAATCATGGAACTCACTGTACTGGAAATAAAATATTTGTTATCCAGTGATTCACCACATTTACGGGCGTGAAAAACCATCCATGATCCCAAGAGTGCACCAATTTCATTACCATTAAACACATGCCACGTACCATCAGGCAATCGCTCCGCCACGGCAAGACGATCCGCATCTGGGTCATTTGCCAAGATGTATTGAGAGCCCGCTGCCTCCGCTGTCTCCATGGAAAGGGCCAGTGTTCCCGCCCCCTCTTCGGGATTTGGGAAAGTTACGGTTGAAAATTCCGGATCAGGATCCGCCTGCGCCTTGACAATGCTTAAAGAGTCTGTCGGGTGACCCACTGTTTGAAGAGATTTTTGGACGAAAATCCTGCCCACACCATGCATGGCTGAGTATGTAAGCTTAACAGGGTATCCAGGAGAGAGAGGTTTGTATGATTTCTGAAATGCATCAAAGTAGGCCTCCCATATCTCATCAAATGGATCCGTAGCTCCATCTGTGGATTCCCATGATGAATTAAGAGGCACCAAGTTTTCCATAATAGCTTTAGAAATGTTCTTATCGTGGGGCGGGGTAATCTGTGCTCCATTACTCCAGTACACTTTATAACCATTATCTTCCTTAGGGTTATGACTCGCCGTTACCATAACACCAGCCAAGCAACCAAAGTGACGAATAGCAAAAGGCACAAACGGAGTCGGAGTTACTTGGCGATAAAAACGTGTTCGAATTCCAGCATTTAGGAAAACATTGGCTGACAACTTTGCAAATTCTTGGCTATGATAACGACCATCAAAGCCAATCACAACACCCTTAGAAGACGCCTCCTCTACAGAGAAGGAAGCTTTAATGTAGGCCGCCAATCCTTGGGCACTCTGGATGATAGTCAAAGAATTCATTTGGCTATTTCCTGCTCCCATCTTTGCCCGGAGACCCGCCGTGCCAAACTCCATCCGCTTTGCCAAAAGCTTCTCCAATTCTGTGGTGTTACTTTCGCGAAGAAAGTTTTCAATGAGACTCCGTGTCTCTGGATTTCGATCCCATGAAATCCACTGCTGTGCAAGTTCTTCAAGTGACATTTTTTGGAGACTTTATTTTTTTGTTTGTTTGTTTCCTTTTTCTTTTTTTCAAGTTATCGTCAGATTTTTTTTTTCTTTTTGGTGCGTGTAGATCTGTTATTGTATTTGTAATTGTCCTTGTTGTTTGTTGAATTTATTTTCTTTAAGTTTTTTTTTAAATGTTTCCAGCAAAGGCAATAAAGAAATGAAAAAAAAAAAGTCGAACAAAGGAAAATACATTAATATATATATATATATATATATATATATATATATTCTTTTAAGCAATATCATCATCAGCAAAGAACTACAAAGAAAGAAAAAATGAAAATAAAAGTGCGCATGTACGTCAACAAGAAATAAATATATATATGAAGACAAAAAAAAAAATGTGTAACGAAAAAGAAAAAAATATGCCGCGACCCGGGATCGAACCAGGGACCTTCAGATCTTCAGTCTGACGCTCTCCCAACTGAGCTATCGCGGCTACGAGGGGTCCGCTCACGAGGCGAGTCATTCGGCCGACCCGACCCCTTCGCCGCCCCTGTCGAAGAGCGCGGCCATCCTCTCCACGCCCTCCGCGAGCGCCAACGCCCCGCAGAGCGCCGTCGCCGCCGCCATGCGCACCTCCTCTGGAAGGGCCCTTTCCATCGGGTCTGCTGGCGCGAAGAATTCCCTGTTATACAGCACCAAGTCCTCCACACCGAGTCGGCGGGGGAGGCTGCCGAGCTCTGCCGCATGCAGGCGTCCCCTCATATCATGAACGGCCGCCACCTCCTTCAGAAGGCGCAGCGCGGAGGATCCGATCAAAGTCAACTCCACCGGCATCGCCACCGCCGCACGTGTCTGGCGCGAACGGACATAACTTGGATGCACCAAGGCACATAAAAACAAATCATTAGAGTGGAGTGTATTACGAGCGATAATCCCATCCAGAGAGCGCTCCAGACGTGACGTCGCACTCTCTATCCACCCGTTCGGCAAAGCTAAGTCGGAGGCATACGCACGGAGTCTGCAAGACGTGCTTAAGGAAGAATGTACCTTTCCATCATCGATAGCGGACGCTTCCCTCGCACTCTCCTTGAGTAACTGCAAGTAACGTTGTCGGTTCCTTGCGAAAACGCTTGTACCTCGGCTAGCAGACATCACCGACAAGTATGTATTGTTTCCCAATTATTTACGGATATCCGTACGAATGCTAAAAAATAAGTTAAAATATACTTTGATTTCAAAAAACAAAAAAAAAAAAGAAATAAAATTAGGAAGAAGATAAAAATCAGTTTTTCTATATATATATAGATATATATTAAAGACAACAACTACTTATAATAATAATCATCTGTCACGTTTTTACAATTACAGCAGTAAAAAATATAAATTAACTGTAATAATAGAAAGCAAAGGAGTAACCAGAATAGCAAGAAGACTAAGAAAACAAAAATGAAAAAGGACTTTCTTTATGTAAATTTTAATCCGCATATATTCCATTTTATGTTGTTGTTCTTTTTTAACCCTTTTTCCTCCTCCTCTTCTTCTTCTGTACACACCTGTATCGATTATAAAAAGAACTTTCTGACAAGAACAGAATCGCCCTCCTCTTCCATTTCCGCACGTGTGACCCAAAGTGGTGTGAAGAAGGAGCTATCCGCTGCCAATGAGGCTCCTGCCCAGGCGCCATCGACGGCGTTGAGCACATGAAACACACCCTCTGCTTCGTAGCGAAAGTACACCGAGTCGCGCCGCTGTGTTTCCTTAATGAGCCGTTCACGATACCCCGGCACTTGGGCGGTGCCGCCGCAGAGGAGATGCGTCACCGCCTGCTGCTGCCACTCGGGGTCGATGGCGCGGCGGCACTGCGCTAAGAGGTCCGCCGCCGTCCCGCCAGCGACGCGCGGCGCGGAGAAGAGCACCTCATACGGCTCCACACGCGTTTCGTGCGACACGTGCAGCGCGAAACCGTCCGGCGTGCGCAGCGCGAGGCTCTCCCCCGCTGCCATCGCGCCGGACGCGGCGTCGGGCGGTTTGGGGCGCACAAAGCACGCCATGCGCTTCACGTCGTCCGCCGCGCCGCGCAGTGCCAAGCCCCGCGCGCCCGGCGAGCGAAACCGCGCGACGCTTCGCATCTCCCCAAACGCCTCCGCGCCGACACGGCCCAACAGCTCCTCCGTGACCGCGTCGCCGGCGGCGGCGGACTCCGCGAACGCCCCGCGCAGCGCGTAGCCGTCGAGGACGGCGGCCGCCGTCGTGCGGGTGTGGCCGGCGTCGAGCACCACGGCGGATGTTCGCCCGGCGGAGAGCGTCCACGCCACGCTCGGCCGCACGCACTGCAGCGCGGCCGCGACACCGCCCTCGAGGACGCCGGCGAAGAGCGCGCGGAGGGCGGCCGGCTGGCGGTGCCACGCCTCCGGCGCGAGGAGCACCAACGGGTCCGCCGCCGCCCCGCGCAGCTCCGACCCGACGAGGCGGGCGAGGTGCCGGACGTGGCGGTCCATTGCCGCGCCGTCGGGGGCGTCGGCCCAGAGACGGGAGACAGCCGCCGTCCCAGACGCCTCGGCGGCGGAGAGGAGCGCGGGCAGACACACCGCATCCGGCGCATCGTCGCACACAAGGGACGGCAACTGACGCGTGCACCGCACGTCGCCAATGTAGCCCGCACGCACCGTCCACCCAACCTCCACGACGGCCATGATCGGAAAACGCGCTCCCCAATTGTCTCCTTCTGTTCTATGATGGGTTGCTTCAAGAGAGGAAAACAGTGAAAAGTGTGGTAAAAAAAAAAAAAAATCGTTATTATCACAATGTCCCCCCTCAATACACACAGACAAAAAAAAAAAGGTTATTTATACATGGATCATAAGTAGATATTGGAGCACTCGGGAATGGAATACACAATAATGTGAGGCTTCAGACGATTTCAAATCCCTACTACTTTTTTTGCTGTTGTTGTTTTCTTCTTTCTTTTTCTCTGCTTCTCTTTTTCTCTATTCATCTCTCTATGTCTCTGTCATCATCTTTCTCTTCAAGTGGTATCCTTGTTCAACCCCTGTTTCAGGAAATAACTAAGGTACATGCACAATCACGCAAAGTGCAGTACATCCATCAACAACAACAAAAATAAGAGAAGCAAGTAGGTGAACTAAATATATGCACACATATATATATATATATATATATGTATTATTTGTAAAAAAAAAAAAGTAAATAAAAAAAAAAAAAGGTACAAGCGATTATAGCAGAAAGTAGTACTCACCCTCTCGCCTCACGCCTCCTTTTCTGATCTTTTTGTTCATACACATCAGATACGGAAGCGACGAAGGGACGCGAAGAGTCCCGCGTCATGTACCCGCTGCACAAACTCCTCCGCGGCGAGTTTCGTTCCTGTTCGAAAGACAATCTGCCCTCGAAGATCCGGTGTATCCACGAGCTGTGCCTCCAACTCGTCTGCTATTTGTCGCACGAGGGTTTCCCCCGCACTGTTCTCGAACGCTACGCACACCTCGCACACACTGCGCGGGGGCGGGGGGGAGGAGGACTCGTGCGCCATCGCCGCCGACTCCGTGTGTGAGGAGGGGGAATCCCCACCACTCGTTGTGCACGCCGATCCCGCCACAACAAGTGTGGCCGTCGCACTACTTGAGCTCGCCCTTGTCGCGTGTTGAACGAAGGCATGGGAGGCGATAGGGGTCGTTGGCCTCGCACGTTTGGCGACCGCACCGCATCGGTGCACGACGGCCTCATTAACGCGCAGAAAAGTGAGACAACTTCGGCACTGCAGACATGGAACGTGATAGCGCACATCCTCGCGCAACTCCCGCGCACAGTGGCGGCACAAATCCATCGCACAAGAATCGCAATGATACAAAAACACACACCCCTCTTGCATCTCCTCCTCCGCCCCAAGGGCTGCTTGGGGTGGCGCACCTTTCGCCCCGCGCGCGTGGCGTCCTTTCTTTGCGTTTGTCTTCCGTTTTTGCGGCGTCGTTTGCGTCGCGTCGAGCCAATCCGTTTGGCCGCAGAAGTCACAGCTGACGCCCTCCACCGCGCCGTACGCGGAACGCGCCTTTGGACGCATCTCGTGCCCGTCCCAACAGCGCCAACCATTCGCGACGGGATCGTACAGCGGACTGCCGCACTGCAGCAAATACGTGGCGTCATCCGCGTCGCGAATGGCGGAGAGGGGAACAATGGCGGCATCCGTTTGGGCATCGATTGGGTGCCTTGACGCTGTCGGCGGACGCGGTAACTGTGCCGTCATTTGGGAAAGTTCACGTTGGGGGGAGAGGCTCCGCGAGGAGGAGCGGGTGAGCTCGAGGAAGCGACTGAAGTCTTTGGGAGTGGTGAGAAGCTTGGTGGAGTGCATCGTCATGCGCAAACGGTGTCTCCAATGCAAAGTCACTTCTATTCTTCAATTATTATGTTTTTTTTTTTTTGAATGGATGTAACGCACGTAATCGCTATGGTAGTCTTCACACACAAACTATACAAAATATATTTGTACACGTGTGTATCTCTCTATATATAAATATATATGTATATGTATATATATATATATGTCTGTGGATGTGTTTCTCGTTGCCTTTGAGAGTAAACAAAAGTGTGATTCCTTACACACAAAACAAAAAGTTAAGTGACATGTCAATTGAAAGAAAGGAATTAATAAATAAAAAAGAATAAACAGATATCACACGCTTCATACGGAGACATGTTTCAACATAAAATACAAAATAAACAACAATGTAACTTCATGAAAATAATAAGCAAAAATAAGTTATTTTTATTTTTTTACTTGTCAACTTGTAGAATGCAGAAATCCAAGAAAGAAAACAAAAAGGGTCGCGTGCACAAAAACATAAAAATTTATATATCCGTTTACACATACCGTGCGCACCTGTGACTGCAGGTGGGTAGAAGAAGAAGAAACTTATAATATCAAGAAAGGAGAATCTATACTCCAAATAGGTGTATTATTATTATATATATATATATATATATAACATTCCCATCCTTCATGTAACATCAAAGCGGCACTCACTAAAAGGCGGTTTCCTCCTGCGATTGAAGTCAAGCAGACATTACACGTCAGTCGTCAGTGTAAATATTCATAAAAAAGAAAAAGTGCAACGCATGTCAATGCAGTGTAGCAATTACACTCATACGTTAATGTATGTGTATATACATTAACACTTTTTGATAAACATCACAAACCAACAGAGAAAAAAAAAAACGAAAAAAAAATTCAATAAAGATTAGCCTCATTCACTCACAAATAATTCAGAAACAACAAAATGTAAACAAACGAAAAAAAAAACGACAAAAAGACAGTGTCATAATTGGATTAAGAAATAAATAAAACAAAGACATAAGTATTCAAAAAACTTCAAAACTCAATCACCAAGCCCCTTCTTTGCTGCTTGTAAGAATGATTATTGTGAATCTTTACTTACGTTTTTATTTTGTTTCTTTTTCACTGTTGTCATTTCTGTGCGTGTGTGTACATTGACGCCACTCTCTATGATATCAAAAAAAGAAAAAAAAGTGCATATTAACACTTTTCCTCCTTTATTAACCTTTCGTTTCTTTTTTTTTTTCTTCTTCTTCTTTCTATTCCGCGTTTCATCTCCTTTTCTTTACTACAATTAATTTCTTTTCCTCATTTTGCTATCATTCCCACACCATCATCAAAATCTTCGAGGCACCCAAAAACATCCGTAAAACGTATTTGACAAAAAGGAAAGGATTGCAATGAAAGCGCACTCACACAAAAAAGAAAGGAAACACCAAAAAGAAAAAAAAAACATAACAATGATAATAACAATGAGAAAAAATCAGTATTAACAACCACGTGAAAGCATTGATCATAAATATTGATTTTTTGCCCAAAATGAATCACAAAAGAAAAATATGTTCCTAAATTCCTTTATATTTACATGACTAAAAAAAAAAAGGAAAAATTTCTCTGTTCTACTTTCTCAAAAGACCATTTTTTTTCTTTTTTTATTATTATTTCATTCTTTTTCTTGTTCTTCGATAATGTGCGATAACACGCGCAATTACGAAGCATCACCATTTAAACACACACAAAAAAAAGTAAAGATATTCATAAATATAGTAAAAGAACTTATAAGTATCATGCTTTGTGTTAGATATCAAATATGCTGTGCCAAGGTGTCACAACAAACACAAAAATCCTCTTTTCCTTTTTTCTCTCTTATCAAGCGATAAAGAAAGAAAAAAACCACGAAAACAGGGGAAAAATAAACAATGAAACTGATAAGAACAATAACAATTTAACAACAACAAAAAAAAAAAAAGATGGGAAAAGATCGAAAAAAGGAAAAGCAAAAAAGAAACATGATATATTCCGTTTGACACAAAAGTGAGAGAGAAAAGGGAGTGAATCTAAACTGATCTCCTCCTGAAATGCGAAAAACGTAAAAGAAGAAAAAGAAAAGATCTTTCTCATCACACATATAAAAATAGTGTGTGACAATTCACATAAAGATATATTATAAAAATATATATAAACACATATAAATTGTACAAATTGATGCATTTGCACCTAAGTATATAAGCAAAAAAGCCCACCAAAATAGAGAAACAAACCACAATAATAATAATAATAATACACCAACCAAAGAGCAAAAACAAAACAAAAAATTCCCTTCTAAGTCCCTCCACATCCCGTTCCCGGCGCGCGGGCGTACCGAAAGGAGGCGGTGACGTTTGCGTTTGGCGCCAAATGCGGCGGCGGCCTCTTCGGCACCCGCACCACCGGCAGCGCGGCGCCGCCTCCGGTCGGGCTGCAGAGCCGCACGTCCGCCTCTCCGCTCTCACTCGGGTTTTGGCGCCCCCCGGCCTCCGCCGTCGTCGGGCGCGAGGAGAGCAGCGAGGAGGAGAGCGCCGAACTCCCACCCGACGCGAAACTCCACCGCTCCCCAAGCCGCCGCCCGGACGGCGCGCGAATGGGCACATAGCGCCGAAAACTGTCCTCCGCCACGCGCAGAAAGACGTCCATCTCGTGCGCGTTCGACTCCACCACGGCGTCCTCCACGCGAAGGCGCTTCGCGGTGTGGTTTTGAAGGGGAGAGAGAAACCAACGCACTGCGCCGTCGACGCGCCCGTACTCCCCGACGAGGGAGAGCGACGCCACGGACGCGTCCGCCCCCGAAAGCTCCGCCGTCGCGGTGAGGGTGAGGCCACCAACAACAACCAAATCGGGGAGACCACACATCACACAAACGTCAACAAGGAAAGGAAAAAAAAAAGGGGGGAGGGGGGAATACAAACACGACTTTGACTGGAAAGGAAAAGGAAAGAAAAAAAGTCAACTATACTCAAAATATACTACACGGACAAAAACAAAACAAAAAGTGGGAAAGGAATAAATATGGGTTAACAATAAAAAGGAGAAAAAGTAGTGGAGGAGTTACTTCACACAACACCTAAAGAATGAGAAGAAAAGAAGAAAAAGAAAAAAAACGCGAGTACTCACTATTTCTTCTTCCTTGTGTGTATGTTTCAGGTTTTATCCAACTTTTTTATTTTATCTTGCTTGAATATGCTACTCTAAATACCCTCTACTAAAAAAATAAAAATAAAGACAATAACAAAAAAAAAAAAAAAAGAGAACAAAAGTCGAAAGAAAAAAAAAAAAAAATGAACCCCCTGTCTAAGACACCGTAAGGCTTCATCAGTACAAAAAAAAAAAACAGAAAGGAATCAAATTTTTGCAATGCACATGAATACAATTAGTATATATATATATATAAAGGCAATCTTTCTCCGAGCAGTCATTCGATGAAAGAATCAAACAAGCAAAAAGAAAATATATAAATATATATCGAACACGGACAGTGAATTGGTGGTTACACAGCATACCACAAAAAAGAAAAAAAACAAAGAAAGGTAAAGCAAACGTCAAGAACAGACTTCATAATTTAGAAAAAATTTTCTCTCCTTTTTCATCCTTCTCTGTGTAGTGTTTTTTCTCCAATCTTTTTAATTTTTTCTCCTCTTCTTTCATCTTGTGTGTGTATGTCTTAAAAATCCGGACGGATCATGCATAACCCAAGAGGACCAAAAAAGTGAAAAAAAAACTGGGAGAACACTTCCTAACATCGATAAGAGAATAGAAACACAAAAAGAAAGGGTTCATGAGGGGGACAAATATAAAATAAAAAATAATAACAACAAATGTAAATTGTCACCTCTCCTCTTTTGTAAATCCTCCAAAGCTAGCATGGTTCATCTTCTTTTTGTTGTTGATGATGTTGTTGTCCTTTAATTTCGTTTTTAGTTTTTTTGTTCTTTGGGGGGGGGGGGGGGAGAAGGTACTCCCCCTTTTTCTCTACCACACTTTTTCTCCTTTCTTAAGAAATATATATATATATATATATATATATATATATATATATATTTCCTTTTCTTTGCTCCGTTTGTTTCAAGAAAATACCGATCGCAAGGCATCGATAATAACCTTACATGCCTCCTGCATTTCCTCCCCTGTTGCCTTTCCCTTAATGAGCACTCGTAGCCCGGGTATGTTGAGGCTCTGCTCGTCCTCGGAGAAGAGATGACGGAGCAGCAGAACACCCTTTTCGCGTGCCGCCTTCACCACACGCTCTAACTCCTCCTCCACGCTGTCTGCCCTCTCCGCGCGGTACGCCTCGGTTGGGCGAATGACAACAATCGGAGAGGCGTCATCGACGCACTCGACCATGGCAATCTTCTTCGCATTGAGCCCCGCGTCCCGAATGGCTTGACGGAACGCCTTCGTGTTCGCGTGCAGCTTGGCGGCGTATGTGTGATCGCCGTCGAGGAGCGCGAGCGCCGTGGACGCGGCGGCCGTCACATACGGCGGGAGGGACGCGGAGAAGACATACGCCGTCGCCGCGAGGCGCTGAAAGTCGACCATCGCGTGTTCGCCCGCGCAAAAGCCGCCGACGCCGCCGAGCGACGCGCTGAGGCTCGCCACATACACATCGACGCGGCGGGTGGGAATGCCGAAGTGCTCCGGCGTCCCCCGTGCGCTCGGGCCGAGGCAGCCGAAGCCGTAGCTGTCCTCCAACATGAGGCGAAATTTGTGCGCCTCGCACAGCTCCAACACGCGCGGGAGGTCGCACACATCCCCTGTGTTTTTGAAGACCCCCTCCGTGACGACAAAACGGCGGGACAGTTTCCTCGCCGCCCGCTCCGCCGCCGCGACGTCGCGCAGAATGGTCTCGAGATGCGCCATGTCGTTGTGGCGGTACTTCACAAGTGTGGCGCGCGAGAGAATACAGCCGTCCATGACGGAGATATTCACATCCTCATCGACAATGAGGTACTCGCCGCGACCCGCGTAGCACGAGATGAGTGTGGAAATGGTCGTAAAGGAAAAGCTGTACACAATGGCGTCCTCCACGGAGAGGAATGTGGCGAGATCCTTTTCCACGTCGAGGTGCGGTTTAATGGTGCCGTAGAAACCACGCGGACCGCAACTGCCGACGCCGTACGCACACACCGCACTCCGCGCCGTCGCCAACACATCCGGGTGCGTCGAGAAGGAGTGAAAGTCCTCCGTTGCGAGGTCGAGACAGTCATGCACCACGCTTTCGGAACTTTCGGAGCCAAAGCGCACCGTTATACGACAACCGCTGCGTGCCTCCACTTGCGGCATGCCGCACGAACTCGGTTGCGTCACATTCGACGTGACCGTACTGTCGGCAAGAAAGAGTTGCGACTGAAAGGCCGCAATGCGCCGCTCTTGTTCCTCAAGCGGCGGCATCTCTGGCGCGGAGGCGGCTTTGGCACGGCCACGACGACCGCGGCGAAATAACGCAAACAAAAGCACAGCCGCAAAGGTCGCCTCCAGGAAAATATGAAATGGATGATTCACCATTTGGAATATGAACATGGAAAAAAGCCCACTCTCAGACATCCTTTCAAGGCCTACTTCAATTTCTATTTACCTGCCTTTGTAATCCTATTTTTTTTTGTTTTTTTTTTTGGGTGGTGGGACCTGTGTGAAGTTCTTTTTGTTGTTTGTTTGTTTGTTGGTGTATATATCCAAGGTATTTGTTTTGATCTATACCAAATTAGAATTTTGGAATAGAATCTATATATGCTATTCAATCTTTAGCCTCAAGTAAATAAGCAAAAAAAAAAAGGAATACATCAATAATTTTTATTATTATTATTATTATTATTTTATGGGATAAAAACGGTTATTTGAGAATTATATGCACTTTTTTTTTTTTTTCTAAATACTCCATAAAACAAAAAAAAAAATGACGACATACACACCAAGGCAAACAACAACAAAAAAAAAAAAAACGATAACTCCAATACCTCTATGCCTTCACATGTTAGGCCGTGCCAAAGATTCATACAACGGGAAACATAAAGACCTGTACAGGAAAAAGAAAAACTAAATCTATACACACAAAGATTATCTATACAGCAAGTCCAGGCGAAGACTCTCAGTCCTTCCTTTACACTTCTTTATCTTTTATTTTTTCTGCTCCAACCCACGCGGTCCAAAGAACTTTTGTTGCATTCGAAGGAAACGATTTCCTCACATATTATCTCTTCTCCACCTCCATATTCCACCTCTGCACGAACCTGTTTGGTGGGGCAAAGTTGCTGTAATCTAGACATCGCACTTTTTGCAGCAACATCCAACGGAGAAAGTACGGTTGCAGGAGGCGCGCCGCGTTTAGCCGCTCTAGTCGGAGTGCGTGGATCGATCGCAGCAGCCACGTCACCCATCGCTGAAACGCTCTTCGCGCCACACGCCAATACGCCCCGTGTCCGATGCGCCGCAGCCGCCGGCAGATGTGCGCGTAACGTCGCCATCGCGCGAGAAAGCGCCACGCGAAGTGCTCCACACGGCGCTGCGCGGCGTTCCTCGCGACGGCCCGTCTCGCCGCCCACCGCCGCCAAAGGGAGACGGCGCGCCGTGCCGTCTGGCGCTCCGCCGCATGCCGCAACGCCCGCAGCCGCGCGGTCTGAAAGGTGCGGAAGCGGCGCCGCGCCCAACGCGTCACGTAACGCCGGAGGAGCCGCGCCGCGCCGGCGGCCGCAAGTGACGCCGCCAGCGCTATTTTCGACCGCCGGCGCGCAGTCCACGCCGCCCACCGCCGCCAAAGCGCTTTGGCGGCGCAAAGACGGGCGGAGAGCGCGAGGCGGCGGAGCGCCGAAAGCTGACGGCGCCGCACACGCGAGAGGCGGACGGCGGCGAGCCAAAGACGGAAGTAACGCCGCGCCAAACGGGCGGCGCAGCGGCGCGAGGGGCCGCGCACCACCGCGCGACACGCCGAGGTGCGGCGGGCGAACAAAAACCAGTCGTAAAAGGCCAAAGCGGCCGTCGACAGCGCCAGACGCACCGAAAGCACGGAAAGGGCTGCCCGACGACGGGCCCAACGGCGCCAACGGCGGAACGGGCAGCGAAGCGAGGCCAGCGGATCGCGCGGCGGGCAGCGCACCGCATGGGACTCCGGCTTGACGGTTGTGCTCGTCGCTAAACCGTTAGGGTCGAGCGGATGGAATCGAACGGAACGCATCTGCCAAAACACACATGCAAACAAAGGAAAAACAAACAAAAATGACACGACACCTAAAGAAAAGAAAAAGAGAGAGGTAGAGAAATGTGGTATAATATCATCTTTTTGTAATCATTGACTGTAAAACAGGAAAAATAAAAAAATAAAAAAAGAAGTGTTACATTCGCGGAAACTCTAAGCACGACAGAAATAAAGTTTACACAGTATGTCACGTTTCGTTGCCATTGTTTTGGTTTCGGTTTGTCCTTTCCTTATATATATATATATATATATATATATATATATATATATGTTCTTTAATTGATTCGACGCTTTTTTCGATGTCGTGGCTCTCGCCCCTCGACACATGTCAGCACACGACAAGCGGCGCGGCAGATTTCATCCGCGTGGAGTTTCTCCCTTTCCTTCCCATCTGTGGCGTCACCCTCAACCCCATCCTCCTGCTCGACGAGGGCGAGAAGACCGTCCATGATGTCTATTGCGTTTGTTTGGGTGTCGTTTGGGGCATCCTCTGCCTCCGCCACGTGCTGGTGGAGGCAAAGGATGTGTTGAAGGACGGCGTCGCCAATAGGGTTCTGCGCCCCGCCCAGCGATTGCGCGACGAGGGCGTGGAGACACTTGAGGTCCGTGGCGTGGCCGACGGCGGCGTTGCCGTATTTGCGGCTCGCGGCACGGACAAAGTGCGCGTCGTAAAAAGCCCAACGCGCCGCATCGAGGAGTTCCCGCGCGCGCCGCTCAAAGACGGCGTGGGACGCCACATGCCGCGCCGCGAGCGCCGCGTTCCCGTCCAACGCGCGCTGAATGGCACCCACGGCGCCGTGCCGCTCGAGACGCGCGAGAAGGGCGTTCAGGTGCGGACATGTGAGCCAAAAGAGCGTCGCCCCCACCGCCGCGCAGCGCCCGTTGCGGCCCACTTTGCCGGCAGTCGAGCAGAGAACGGCCGCGTCTCCGTGGCGGGCGCAGCGGGCGAGGGCGGTGTCGGCGACGCGGTAATCCGAAGGGGACGCGGCCGCCGTGTAGGCACACGGACGGGGTCCCAACGCATCCGAGGTATCCATGCAACAGGAGTGAATTGTCGGGTTCGTTTCGTTGATTGCGCTGGCCGTTAACAAATCAATAAATGGTGGTTGCAATTTTTTTCTGGATTTGAGGTGACCTGTATGGTTGCTACCTCTCTTTTCTGTTTGTGTGTGCCTTTAATTTCCTTTCCACTTCTCCAGACTTTCCCAAATACAATACAAAAACGTTTAAGAACTACGCCTGTTTGTTTTAATATCAAGTAACAGTAGTAATAACCAAATTTCAAAAAAAAAAAAGGTAGCCACAGAAAAAAATACGAACCCACATGTACAAATGCACATACAAATATATGTACACACAAAAAAAAAATAATTTCAACATGTATATGCTCGCACATATTTACACAAAGGTGATGCTTCTGTTTATATACAGCATGATTAAACATCATTCCTCAAAAGAAGAAGTATCATTTAATTCAAAAAGAAAAAAATAATAATGATAATGACAACCAAAATATGTCTTTCCTGTACATAAAAAAAAATGCTCATTTTCCATTTTTTTTCCTTTTTCTTCACATCACTCCCTCTCTCTCTCTCTCTCTTCCTGATCATATCATAGACAAGGTTTATTCATAGCATTCACATGTACCTTTGCCTACCTATGCATGCAAATATATATATATATATATATATATTCATCTTATCTAGGCGAGGCCATAAATCTTATTGATTTCCTCTACAGTAAACTCACGTTTCTTTGGCACAGCCAGGTGTGTCACGTACTCTTGAATCTCTGACCGACTCTTTACGGTGGCTGTTGGGGGTGTAAACCCGTACCGCTTCTTACTCTCCATCATGTTATTGTTTTTGCGAGCGATGGATTCCGTGTAGAGTCGCTCCACACTACCCTGCAGCTCGGAGTCGTCAATGCGAACTGGAGGCGCCTCGTGATGAACACGCGACTCAAGTTCTTGGCGTCCGGTTTGGCGCTTCGCCATCTCTTGGTCCACTTGCCGATTTACGCTGCTTTCGATCGTCTCCCGTGGCAGACGACGCGGACTCGCTGTCGGGTAGAAGCGGGCGTCAAGCTCCTTCAGTACCTTCGCCCGGTGCTCAATCGAGCGGTCGTGGAGGCGGGTCACAAGGGAAGACTCTTGCTCTCGAGTGAGTCGTGGCGAAACGGGCACCATATCAGCCTCTGCCGCTGTCATTGCCCCAATCGGTCTCCTGCAAAACGTACACACAAATTATATATATATATGAACAAAGCGAAAGTAAAGAAAAAGAAAAAGAATCATTTTTAAGTAAATTTCATACAAAAAATGGACATTAAACTAGCAAAAACAAAAATAAATACCCATACGACCATTTCACACAGAAACGAAAAAAGAAAACAAAAGAAAAAAACATACAATCAAACACAAACATATACAAATATGTGTAATTACACGGTGGTGATAGCACCCAAGTACACTCACGCAAGTGGAGAGCAAGAGAACTGGGGGAACGTCTAAAACGCTTCTCACACACATATTCAAACACAAACACGCCATAGTTTTTTTGTTGTTATTGTACAAGTAAGCACCAAGGTGAAAATTACGGCACAAATGTAGTCGCCTCAGAACTATACCATCGTTCCCATGCTCCAACTATATCCTTGTCAAGTTCGCCATAGTGCAACAAGGATTTGTGCCGCTTCACATCCAAATCCACCACACCTACGAGGCACACGGAGGCGAATGGGAATCCAAAATCAACCAATACCCCAGCACCGTTTGCAGAGCTGCATTGAAAAGAAAAAGGTAAAGAAGAGTTCACCAATTCTGTCAACCGCTCCTCCTCAGGAGCCGAAAGGGAAACCATGAGCGACGCATCACGTGCCGTTGTCGCTGCATAAAAACGATCCATGCACTCTTGTAAATTAATCGGCGGCGCAATGCATCGTACACTATTGTTGTTATTATGCTTAAAATTATGGTCCATTTTGTGGATTTTACTGTCCATCGACGTTACATTGGTACATGTAGAAGTATTTAACTTTAGTCCCTTGGTCATGTGTTTGCATCCACATTCAACTTCTACGGATGAAGACTCAGGAACAATCCACTGCACGGCGGTCGCGTCCTGCGCGGCACTCCATCGCAGTAGGAGTGCAATGTCCAGCACTCCCCACTCATCCTCCTCTGCATGGCCGTGAAGCTGTAATTTTGTCAACGACTTCAGCACTCCGCTATAATGCAGTGCAGTCGAAACAGCATCCCATTCCATCCCAATTGGTCCCATCGACGCCGCATCACTCGACGCAAGGAGACGAAAATTGTTCGCCGGATCCACAGATAGTCGTTTAAGGGCTTGCGTCATTGTTGATACATCGCCACAGAGTAATGCATTCGGACAGTAACTCTGTGTCGCACTTTTTCGACCTTTCCGTTCGCACTTGAGGAGTTGCATCATGGAGAAGCGGCATTGACGCAGCTTTACCGGGTGCAAGTAGTGATGCTCGCCATCAACGACAATGCCTACAACACGGGGCTGCTGCCAAACAGCTTTGGGTTTCAACTCCAGCGCAAACCAACGTGCGTTCCGCTTCAAATTATACCCCATAAGTTCACATGGAGGAACTGCAAAATTCGCAATAAGTTGAGCGTGACTGTTCATCTGGCAATATAACTCCGATGAGGGGTAAACTGTGGTACACCTGTCATGCCACACACTAGTTAACTTTACAATGTGTCTAAATCCGGCAAAATTACCTAGGACACTGTAGCAAGTAGGACAGTCAGTAACAGTCATTCGACTAATGCGTAGCGCAAGATGAGAAGATACTTCGGGTGCCAGATCCGGCGCAATCTCGCGCACCTCCTCTGGTGTGAGCGCAAAGACAATGCTGCAACGCCCGACCCCTAGAAGATGCATTGGTGCCACCACTAGTAGAGGACAAAAGGAATGACCAGGGACATGGCAACGCAAGAAAGGAAGCCAGATCAAAACAAAAAACAAAAGACGCAAAGGAAGAAGGGAAGGACGGGCACACACACAGACACACACAAAAAAAAAAAAAAAAACCCGAAAAAAAAAACGCACGCAATCATACAATGCTCATTTCTGACGTCTAAGGTGCAAATCAGCGTAAATGAGCAATGGATGTACTCAACAATTCAAAGATCAAGCAGGAGAGGAGGACAAAACAAAAATAGCGAACAAAAAAAAAATCACACACAGCAATAGCAATAATGAAAATAATAACGGCAGAAAAAAAAAAAAACGGACAAGATTAGCGATACTTGCCTATTCCTCCTGATTGCATGATGCGCTCCATTAGTCTCTTGTTGCTTTCCTTCGCGCTTCTCTTACAATTTTCACGACCGGCTCCGATTTGGTGCAGCCATGGTGCGTACGACGAAGAAGCTCTAGCGTTCGATCACACTCGGACCTCGTCCATCCCTCGCATATGGCTCTGAGACGCTCAGCCGGGACAGGTGACGGAAGTGCGAGGAGTTCGCGGGACAACTCCCACCGCCGCTCGCCCAGCCGCTGGTCGCTCCAGAGAAGGACCTGGTCTGGCCGCGGTCCGACGAAACGTCCCGTTTGAAGAAGAATAGTCATGGCCTCATCCACCTCGCGCAGCGCGTAGACCAAAATGGAACGCTCTGCATCGCTTGGGTGGTGGAGGCACTTGAAGAAGTACCAAGCGCTACGCCAGTCATTCGCCTCGAGTGCGGCCACATGTAGGAGGCGAGAGGTTATGGAAGCGGGGATAGGCAATTGCACAACACGGCTCACTGTGTGGTACAAAAAGCCAATAATGAGTCTCGCCGCGTGCGGACGATCCTCGCGGAGAGAGTCTGGCATCGCACGGTGCCCATCTCGGCCTATTCGCGTAAAACCGTTGATTTCCATCATGCGATTAAACATTCGCCGTGCTACACGCCACAGAAAGCCTCCATCACGCCAAACCTCCCCCGCGTCATTACAGCACACTGTCTCACGCATTAATACCACAAAGAGACGTAACTCTACACCTGTTGCCCGTTCTTCGTCGAGCATGCGTGATTGGTACGCCACGGTAGCCCGAAGTGCCAATCGCACATCCCCACTCATCACCGCCCGCCGATGCGTAGCGGCAGCACGGAGGAGTGCCATGTGTGGGTTACGCGCAGAGACTTCAGCAATCGCCTCCGCTGAAACGCCAGGTTTCGTACAAAGCAAAAGCAACCAATGCTCCTCAATGGTCTCGCCACACTCCGCAAGGTCATGGAGGGCGGTGCGGACCTGCTCCCAATCCAACACACCTAGCAAACGCTGTAGCCCATGCTCATCCACGTCGAGGGCACAGATGGATTGTATGTCACCTGCCGCCGCCACGCTCCGCATCGAACGCGCTGTGCGAAGAAGAGCGCAACATGCACCCAACACCCGCCGCCGCCACAACCTCTTCCTCTCCATATCCGCGAAACGGAACCTCCACTCCCTCTTTACTTGCCTCTCTCTCCCCCTCTCTCTCCCAGAGACACCTCTTTCCTGATTTGTATGTTTTTTACCAAGACTTTGCTCCTGGGCGTCCGCAAGCTCGTCCTGGGCGAGGCGTGTGTCATCCCGCAAGAGGTCGTGTAAGAGAAGCAGCCATCGACTCTCCGTGTGATCGGTCAGAAGGTCTGACACAAGCTGTTGCGCCGTATTTCTAGGGGCAGCGTACGCAACGGTCGCAAAGGCTTCTAACCGAGGCCGAATATGTGTGGCTTCGAATAACGTCATCGCCCGTTCCCATTGTCCCATTAAGGAAAGGGCATTGACAGCCGCAGCGAGGACGACAGGGTCTGTTTTCAAGTACTGTGCCGGAACAGCGAGCGCGGCGCGAGCGGTAGACTTGGCGTCAGCCCGTCCGCAACAGGACGCCGCGCGAAGGACAGAAAGGGATAAAGCGTAGCGAAGGTTTGGGGGAAGCTGTACCAAACCTGCAGCAAAGGCTTTAGCAAGGGCGTGCTGAAGCGCTGGCCACGTGAGAGCACAGTCTGTGTCTCCCTCATCCTTCTTTTCACGCAAGTGTTGTACAAGCGATGCGCACAGCGCATGACAGCCAGCAGCATCACGTGCCATGAAGTGCGATGACGCAAGATTCGACTCGCGTGTCTTCCGTTCCGCAGCGCTGTCATCACATTTGCCATCCACACTGCGATCACGACCATGACAAGCAGTAGAGGTACGAGTACAACGAGAAGAGGGATCACCATGACGAGCGCGGTGAGGGATGTTTGTTCCAAAGTGATGGGTGTACAAGGCGCGAGGAATGACCTGCATAAAGTAGCGCCGCGACTTCTCCGTTGCACAGCGACACACGAGCTGCGAAATGGCACTGCTCTGAAACGTAAAGCACTCTCCGTCTCCTTCTTCCGCTTCATTCATGTCCTTGGATACGATTCCCATATCACGGTGTCGAGCGACTATTAATGCCTGCAATCGCGCATCCTGGTGCGTCACAGTCAACCCGTGCCAATCCCCCTGCAGTGCAACGGCGAGCTGCTCCTCAAAAGACACAGCGGAAGAGGCAGTGAGGGGTGAAGTGGTAGCAGAAAGACGGCGCACCGCCTCCTCGTATGCTAAAAGTCCATGTGGCAACGCTGCCCCACGTGGTGCATGTGGAATGAGTTCTAACGCCATATCATAATAACGACATCCACAAAGAAGCGCAATGGCATTGACCCATTCTTTCCTTTGCACAAAGTGGTACGCCCGTCGTGTGAGGGTACCGGGGTACATTGTGTGCGCCAAGGAGCAAATAGCCGACGCGGCGATCTCCATCCGGCGCGCGTGATCGGCTGGAATGGCTGCGAGGATCGGGCGAAGAACGGCGTACGACTTCACATCCGCCGCACTGTAGAGGCAAAGCGCGGCTTCCCACCCGACAGCGCTCACATAATCCGTGCGTGCGAGCAGCGCGGACGCCGTCTCCACTGAAGCGCACCGCTCATACACCCGATGCGCGCACTCCCAACCCGGCGCGTGCGCCATCGCCTCGGCGGCGACCCGAGGATCCACGGCGTCGGGGCTCTCCAACAGCGCTTTCCACGCGACGCGCTTCGCGAGGCGAATGCGAAAGCCCTCTCTGACGGACGGCCGCACCTCGCGCGCCGCCTGCACGACGGCGAGGGCGACGCGGTGGTTTCCCCTCGCCGCGTGCAGCTCGGCGTAGGCGATCGCCAGCCCCTCCCGCTCCCGCCACGGCACGCCCGGCGCGTCGGCGAGGGCGAGATGCCGGCAGCACTGCAGCGCCACCTCGGGGCTCTCCGCGCCGAGCGAGCAGCAGCGCCGGAGGACGCCGGGCGGGACGGGCAGCACGCCGCCCAGCCGCGGCCGCCCCCGCACAGCCGCCTGCACGAGCGAGGCGAACTGCACCGCCGAGCGCGCCGACAGGAGCGATGCGTAGACGGCGGCGAGCTGCGCGCCGAGCTCCCAGCCGTCGAGGAGCAGCTGCGGCACATCCAGCGCGGCGGCGAGCCCATCCCGCACCAGAAACCGCTGCACAGGTGGAAGGAGCGGAAGCTGCGAGGACAGTAACGCCGCGCACTCGCTCGCCGTCAACCCGTGGCGCTGCAACACACGCCAGATAAGTATGGAGTGGGACTTGGAGGCGAGGAAAGAATTCTTTGAGTCCTCTCGCAGAGTGTCATCGATAAGCCGCAGGGCTTCTTCGCGGGGAACAGTCCGCTCGCTGTGTAAGAGTGCGCTCCAACGGCGCAATAAATCATTACTGCCACGTAAACAAAATGCACGTCGCATTACTTCATTGTAAGCAAATTGCTAAAAGAAAATATGAAATTACTTTTGTGTGTGTGTGTGTAATTTTTCTGCTTATTTCTTTTCTTTTTTTTTGCTATGTACACAAAAACAAAAGGAGAAAAAAAAATTTTCTTCGTTTTTTAGGTCTAAAAATAGTAAAAGAGAATTATTATTATCATTATTATGTGGACCACTACTTATGAATAATGATTAGAATAAACGAGATGAACGATTTCATTCATGTCTATGTTGGTGTCTCTGTCGGAAAGGTCTCTTTCCTCCCACTTCCAATGACTAATCGCCGCAATAATCCACAACATCCACCACACCATCGCTCCCTTCTCTCATGCAAATAAACAAAAAAAAATCACAAAGTTAACCGTCAAGCAAAAGGAAAAAAAAAAAAGAGAAAAGAAACTTTTACCATTTCCATCACACTCAATTTTCACCATTTCTTCTTTCTTTTCTGTTGTCTCCCTCTCTCTCGTTCTCTCTCTCTCTCTCATTCTCTCGGGTATTCTTCCTCTTTCAACGCACACTTTGTGAATGATACCATTCCCTTAGTGCATAAACTCGTTCGGTTGCCAACGTCGGACGAACTGCGGGTCCTTGTACTTCCATCCCTTCACGATAGGATCCGTCCAGCAGAGGGGCCGCGGGTTTTTGTCCGCGTGCGGGTGAACACTGTCTTCGTACAGCCACGCCTTTTCGAGCGGTGCGACGCGCGATTTGAGTTTTCGCACAAAGTGTCGATTCACCTCATCCTTTAAAAACCACCACATGAGCATACACGGGTCTCGTTCATACATATCTGTGAGTCGAATGCGATACTTACCGCCCGGGTATGCCGTCTGCCATGTGATGGGGACGCGAATCCACTCATCGCCAACCATCACGACGTCTTTAATGTTTGTAATGATAACGTGATCGCCGGCGATCATTCCCGGTGTGAAGTCTGGTCGGTGTTGTCCGGTGATGTATTGAGCCGCCACCGCCGCCACGCGTGGGAGCTGCTCGCCCTTGGCATCCAAAAGCCACCAGCGTTCGCCCTCCCGGCAAAGCCATTGCTTCGACATCTCATTGTACAGCGGAAGGCCCTCCGGGTGGTATTTGTGGCGACGCAATACGCTCTTAAATGGCGCTGACACCATTCGGGTTGCCTGGTGCATCACGCCAGGGGGTGACCTCGTTCTAATTCCCGTTGACTAAATAATAATAAGAAGAAACAATAGGAGGAAAACAAAACAAGAGAAATAATAAGATTTTTCTTTTTGAATTTGAGGTGTCAACATGGATAAAAAGGAATTTAAAATAAAAATAAGTATATATCAAGAATAAAGAAAGCAGCGAAACGAAAAATATAATTCAATAATGAATATAAATATACTCATATATATTTTTTTTTTCTGACCTCATATTTTCTTCCTTTTTCTTTTTTTTTGTTTGAATCTCCACTTAACACACCTTTGTGTGGGCATTTTTTCTTCTCATTGGTTTCCCTTTTTTTGTGTTGTTGTTGTTGTTTTGGTCCTTCTATTTGGTCCTGTCCTTTGCCAGAGAACAAACAAACCACATATACAAACATATATATATATATATATATATATATATTTGTTTCGTCTTCTTTCTTTTTTTTTTTTTGGTTTCTGCTTAATTCACAGTCTCCCCACCAATTCCTACGTTCGCTACTTTATCTCTCCTTCATGCCATCTCGTATCCATGGCATTTCTATAATACCTTCAGTGTTTTATCTGTTCTTTGCCTCTCTCTCTCTCCCATCCCCCCCCTTTTTTGGGTGTGTGTGTGTGTGTGTGTTTGGGTCTCTAATACTATTTGCGTCACAGTGGTCTTAATCTCAAGTTGGAGATACGATAGTGTCCCAGCATTTCACACTTAACAACCACAGTCTCATTCTGTGTATTCTTTTTCTTTCCTCCCTGTACTTGCTGTTAAGCCGTTCCAATGTTGTTGTTGTTGTTTTATATTCTTTTCTGCTTAGTTTTCCTCACCATCTCCGTCGTGCTTGAAGACAAAAAACGGTAATGTAGAACCTCATTTGTTTCACCAATTAAACAGCACAAACTTCACAAACGTCATTTTTCGCTTTTCATTGGACTCTCTCAGAGACAAAAGACAAAAGAAAACCTCGTCCGTCCTCAGCACCTTGAATTTTAGAAACAAATAATAATAAGAAGAAACTCACGTTCTTTTTTTTTTTTTTCGTGGTGGGGGGATAAGGGGAGGAGGGTTCTTTTCCTTTTTTTTTCTTTTCCGTTACAAATTCCTACTCTGATTTCTTTTTTTTTCTTCCTTTTCTCTTTTTTCTCTTCTTCCTTTGCAATTTTCCATTTTCTGTGTAAGGAATTCAGTCATGTTGTATCGCAAGATATTCCCTATTACATCAAAACACATACACACACATAGATGTAAATATATGTACGCTAAAGGAAAGAAAAGAAAGGAAAAACAACATACACACACCAAGAAAAAAAAACCAGAAAAAAGGAAAAAAAAGGCGAAAGAAACCTGATTACTGTAATAGAGAGGCGAAAGCGTTAACAATCTCCTCATTTTGTTTCTTAAAGTACTCAATATTGGCTTCCTTACCGTCTGCGGGATCACGGAATTTCATCTCTGTCAGACCTGTATAGATGTGCGGTACCTTCTCTCGAATATAATTCCATGTGATTTTGTGGTCCCCAGTCGACTCCGTCACGACACGCTGACTCTCCTCATAGAAGGTGACAATATTGCGAAGCATCCAACATGTCTTGTAGAGTGGACAGAACTTATCATATGGCGTAAAGGCATTCTGTTGTAGGAACTCCTCTCGTATCACTTTAGCCGTCTCCAGAATAATCTTATCCGTCTCCGAGAGGGAGTCCTTACCGACGAGCTGCACAATCTCCTGAAGCTCCTCCTCCCGCTGCAAAATCTCCGCCACGACGGAGCGGAGGCGCATGTAGTCCGGATCAAACGTGTTGAAGAAGGGCTCCAACACCTTGAGGTACTTGGAGTAGGAGATGAGCCAATTCACCGATGGGAAGTGCTTGCGCTGCGCCAGGCGCTTCTCCAGTCCCCAGAAGACCTGCACAATGCCGAGCGTCGCCGACGTGACGGGATCAGAGAAGTCTCCGCCCGGCGGTGAGACGGCGCCGACAATCGTGACGGACCCTTCGCGCCGCGGGCCGCCAATGCACGTGACGCGGCCGGCGCGCTCGTAGAAGGAGGCGAGACGGGCGCTGAGGTACGCGGGGTAACCGCCGTCAGCGGGCATCTCCGCGAGACGTCCCGAGATCTCCCGCAGCGCCTCGGCCCAGCGGGAGGTGGAGTCAGCCATCATGGCAATGTGTTTGCCCATATCACGATAATACTCGGCGAGGGTGATGCCGGTGTAGATGGAGGCCTCACGCGCAGCTACGGGCATGTTGGAGGTGTTCGCTACAAGACATGTGCGCTTCATGATGGACTCCTCACGACCATCAATAATTGTGGTAAGAGTTGGAAAATCCATGAGAACCTCCGCCATCTCATTTCCACGCTCTCCACACCCAACGTAAATAACGGCGTCACTGTTAGAGTACTTGGAGAGAGCTTGGCTAATGACGGTTTTGCCACAGCCAAAAGCACCGGGAATGGCGCATGTACCACCTTGCACCGAAGGAAATAGGGCATCGAGTACGCGTTGGCCCGTTAGGAGTGGGTGATTGCCCGATTCCTTGATCGCCACTGGACGAGGTGTTCGTACAGGCCAACGATGCATTAGCTTTAATTTCTTCTTTTTACCATTGTGTTCAAGCTCGACGATGTCGTCCTCGAGGGTATAATTACCACCTGGTTGCACTGATGTAATTCGTCCCTGTACGTTCGGTGGTACCATAATAAAATGATTACTCATCAAGGAGTTCTCAAGAACAGTTCCGAGAACGTCACCACCTGTGACGAGATCCCCCACCTTTACGCGTGGTGTATAGTCCCATTGCTTATGATCGTTAAGTGCCTTTACCTGAACCCCTTTTGGAATAAACACATTCTCCACCATGCGGTAAATTGTGTCAAGTGGACGTTGAATACCGTCAAATATTTCAGACATGATACCAGGACCAAGTTCCAAGGAAAGTGGTTTTCCTGTGCAATAGACAGGATCACCAACAGTGAGGCCACCTGTCTCCTCATACACTTGAATAGTGGCGGTGTCACCCTCAAGACGAATAATTTCGCCGACAAGTCGAAAGGAACCTACTTGCACAAGCTCGTACATCGCGCTACCGCTCATATGTTCTGCAATAACGACGGGTCCCGAGACGGCCTTTACAGAGCCCATGCGACTTTCGGACTCATAGGAATTACGGTCACGTGCCATCCTTCCTCAATGACTTTATTGTTTCACTAACGTAGATACTACTTTAAAATGGTTTTAAAAAAACAAGTTTTTTTCAAAAAAAATAATGGTTTATGATGGCGAAGAAAGGATGGTAATGAACAAACAAACAAAATGTATAAGGATACATAAAAGTATAGATTAAAGAAAAAAATAATAGGGCATATATATATATATATATATATATATATATGACACATTTTTACTGGTTTTTACCCAATTGTAAGAAACGCAGTAACCGCATAAACTCTCTCGTTCTCCGCACGCACACGAATTAAACAGAAGAATTTTTCTAGTTTACTGAATTTCCTTTTTCCTCTTCACTCCGCTATACTTTTTGAGATTAGGGTTTTCTGTTCTTGTTGCCGTTTTTCCTCTTTACGGGTAACAGCAATCATAAAAATAAAATAAAATTTTTTTGGTGTCGTACCGTGTGCTTCGAATTCTGACGTTCCTAAAACAAAAAAACTTCATAGTTAGCATTGCTCAACCTAACTACATCTTCACGCGCACAATAGAGAAGGAGTATGCATCTCTGAAAAATAAAGTTACTTCTCATTTTTACTTGCTTGCATTCCGTATTAATTGTTTTTTTTTGTTTTGTTTTGATTTTCGTGAGTATAGATGCCGCAATTGTTCATTCTTTTTTTTTTTTTTTGCTTTCTCTCTTTTCCTTTTTTGCTTTGACGGTTCATTTTTGCCCCCTCTCTCTCTCTTTATATATATATATATATATCTTTTTTTTCGTATAGAACAAACAAAAAAGAAATTTTATTTTTTTTTTTCCTTTGGTTGTATCTATAGTTCCTTGTTCTCATTTCTTTTTCGTCTCAGTGGGTGGCAAAAATACTTCAATCATAAAATTTTTACATCAATTTCCCTCTCACCATTTCATCCATTCCATTTTTACTAGAGATTGGTGTTTTTGTTTGTTTTTTTTCTTGTCTCGTGTATGCGTGTTTGGGTCTTAGATTTTGGATTCTACTTCTTTGGCTTTGTTTTGTTTTGGTGCTTTGGTTTCTTCCCTTGGTTAAGTTTGTGTTTAGAGTGGGGAAAGCAGGTGCGCATATTAAGCCTGTAACAACGCCTTCAAGTTAGTCCGCCTTAATTGCGCCGTAAATGGTTTTCACAAAGGCGGCAGAAGCAAAAAATCCAATCGCTCCAGTTAGCGTAAAAAGAATGGTTGATACACCGGCTGTATACAAGCAGTACAGTATCATGGAAAGTGGTTGGCGAATTTCAAGTGCTGTGAACAAGTAAATCAGACTGTATGCAAAGAAAAACAAACCGCCGCTTCCCCCTGACACCAAACTTCCCCACCACCAGTTGTAGTCCTCCCCCACAAGTAAAGCGTATGTGACCACCACAGCCACCTCTGCACAAACAAACGTGATGATAACTAAAATAGCTGCGAGGTATCCAAAGTAGTAAAAAGGCTCACCCTGCCAAAATGCACCAAGAATATAGACTATTTCAATAAAAGCCGCACTAAACGGGATGATACCGCCTCCAAGAATGTATAACCATCTCCTTTTTGAGATTTCTTGAGGAATAGCACGAGGAATGCTTCCCACCTTGCATGGTGCCTCATACGCCGGGTGACGGAAACCTGTACTCAGTCCTACCAATGCAAGTGGCATAAATACAAAAATAAATAAGCTAATAACAAGTATAAGCGTTCCAAATGGAATTGCAGTACTAGCGTGCTTCGACCAGTTTATCAAATTACACATTATGTATCCACTAAATAAAAGTCCAGGTATAAATATAACGGCGATTGCCCCGTTTTTCCAACTCTGCTTGTGAAAAAATTTTAGCATTCGTCCGACAGTGAGCCCAGAGATTCCACTTGCGAGAAAGAAGAACATGATAAGACCAGTCAAAAGATTACCTCGTTGTGTGGGGTGTAGAATTCCAACAAGTGTAGCCATCATGACCGCAGTAGACATAAGAATAGCCTGACAACCTGCACCAATAATACCACTGAAAATAACGGCGTGAGGTGGAGCTCTAAAGACATCTCCTCGCAGTAACTTCCACCCCGATTCATCCTGAGCCTCCTCGACCAATTCAGGGTCGGTGTAGACGAGTAAATCTTTGCGAACTGTACGCAACAAGGCTACCCCGACAAGAATCCCTAAAAATGCAAGAAGAACAATAGAATTGACGATGGCCATCCAGTGTCCTTTTCGTGTAGCTGAACGCATAGTGAGGGCATAGACATCCCACCGAGTAGTGATGGAGGAAGGCTCATCATCGGCCACCCAAGTCACCGAATAGGAATACTCTATTTCATTAGGAGATTCCGCGGAAACAGTTTCATGCTGCTCTACCTGTACACAAGGATGTAGTTTTGACATTGGTGTCACATAGAAACCTGTGATGGAAACATCATCATCCCCTTGTGGAGTGTACATGATTGTGAAGTTTAGATGGTTATGCACCAAGGTTCCCTCAAGTCCAGAAATCCTTTTAGGAACACCCAAGCGGTAACCAAGACGCATTTTCTGGCGCAGGACAGAGGGAGATGGCTTTTCCACAAGTGGGAGGCCCTCTAGAAACATGTGAGCACGGTAATATTGATTAATAAGTTTTCTCAATTGACTCATTTCCTTTTCATTGTACTGCACCGTGCAAACCGTCTTACAAAGGGTATTCTCACCCACTTCCACATCGTAAAGTGAGGGTAAAATGCGGTTTCCCAACAAAATCTCTCCAAGATTTTCCTTCACACGTCCCTCACGCATTGATTGTTCATCTGGATGGCAAGTCTTAATAGAATAAAAGTTATAAGGTATAAGACCCTTTCTTGAGGTGAGAGAATTGACATTTATTTCAAGAGTGGCGCCACGCCTGTACCCAAGGGGAGAAGGTAGGCGTCCAAAAGAAATACATAAACCAATCTGTGGAATCGAAATCAACACAACGGTCAAAAGAAGAAATATGAGGGTTTTTATGTTCATTTCTAGTGCAACCAAAATTCCTATTTAAGGAGAAAAAAAAAAATTTAAACAAATTTATCTTTCTTTTTGTTGTGAATATTTTCGCCTAGCAATTAGATTTCGTTCTCTTCTAAAATTATTATTGTCCATAAAAAGAAATAAAAAAGAAATAAAAAGATACGTGAATTGTAACCCTCTCTCATCCCACCCCCCCCCCTCAAAAAAAAAAAAAAAGTAAGGATATGTACGAAGATGATCATCAAGACAGATTAGTCAAGAAAACAAAAACACAAAAAGAAGAAAACATCTGCATCAAAGAGTATGAGCAAAACGAATAATAATAAATAACAAATAAAATCACATGACACTCAGCTTCGGGAAATTATTCTGGTCCTGATGGCTTAGTACGGGATCATAGCCTCGTAGTCGGCGATGCGGCGCGCCAACACCTCCACTTTCTTGGGACGCACGAATCCGCCGTTACGGGTACTCTTCTTGCACGGCGGCAGCGACTTGCCCTCCTTCTTGGCTTTCTGGAAGTCGACGAAGTCCTTCTGCTTCTGCTTGAAGGCCTTCTGGCAGAGGGACTGGCGGACGTGCTCGAAGCGCACGCAGATGCGCTTGCGCACGGTGCGGTTGCGGATCGGTTTGTTGACGATGACGCCGACACCGCGGGGAGTGACGTTCCACACAATGCCCGTTCGGCCGTGGTAGTACTTGTGCGGCATGCCCGCACGCACCGCGGAGTCCGCGACGACATCGACGTAGTCACCGACCTTGAAGTCCGTCAGGATGGTGCTCACCGAGGGAACCCCATGCTTGCGAAACTTCTTGGCAAAAAGGTGGCGGGTACCGCACTTGTAACCGTACGAGTGAACCATCTTTGGCGAAACTAATGTCGCTGTAATAAAGAGTCAAAAGATAAGAAAAGAAAAGGAAAAAAAAAAGGAGAGCAAAAGATATGTATTATTCATTTGTTTTCTTTTGTTAACTGAGAAAATTAGTGGGAAAGACATGTGTTTATACAGTCAAAATGAAAGTAAATTTCGTTTATTTTTTTCTCGGTGGTTATTGCTATTTTGGAGGAGAAAGGAAGTGCTCCTTCTTTTCATTAAAAAGGAAAATCGTTACTTGTAAACAGTAAAATCAACATTCAACAAAAGTCGGTGAGAGAAGTTATCAACGTTAACAATTATATATATATATATATATATATATATATATATATATATATATACATATTCTTGCCGATTTGTTTTATTTTTTCTTTCATTTCCTCTATTTACCAGATTCGATGGAAATAAAGTCCTCATCATCAAATTTCTCCTTTATTTCACTTACTTTCCTTCTTTTTTTTCTCTCTCTTTTCCATTTTTCTGTTTGCCTAAATAATACTCCACAGTTACTGCATAAAATAATAATCAACACCAACGCCGTTAGACAGCAATGACCATAAAATGAATAAAAGATGATATCATTAAAAATAATAATAATAATAAAAACAAAAAAGAGAAAGAAATCACATTTTTTTTTTTTGCCTTACCAAACAAACACTGGACCCTAGTAGGGGAAGCGGCATTTAAACATATAAATATATATATATATATATATATATGTGTACCCCCTAGGATGGCACAACTTTGGTACCATGTGGAGCTACCTCCGCCGAAACTTCGGCATCTGCAGGGAGACCTTCTCCCTCGATTTCGACTTCTTCATTTGAGATGACTTCATATTGTGCAGCATTCTGCAGGGCAGCTTTTTTATGACGCACACGCAAGCAATGTATGACGAGTGCAGCAATTCCAGTAATGACAAGCACGCCAAATATTACCGGAACGATAATAGCGATTTTATTAACATTTTTCCTTGATGGATGACTACCTTTGGTGCAGTCAGATATATCTTTGACAGACTCATATCGCATTGAACAAGAAATGGCGGTGCGACACCATGCGTCGCAATTATCCTTTGGAAACAATGTTTCCTTTTTAACACCACCACCATGTACCTCCACGTAGAGATCCCAAAGTTTGTCATCCGTGGTAAAGCGAGCCGCTGTTTCGCGTAGTGTGGTGATATTATTCAGGTCACCGAGGATATCCTCCAGTTTAATACCATCCACCCAGACAGGAGTGTCATCGGTCGTATTTAAATAACGCTGTCTCATGCTCTGCAGAGACCAGTCGACTTCACTTAACTCAGCCACCATGTAGGATGGAATGTTGCCATAAATGGGTGAAATTGCTGGAATAACATACGAAGGAACGCCATCCACAAAGGCTTGAAAAGAAAATAAATGTGTATGTCCAAAAAGTTGCAATGAGATGATATCTTTATACTCCTTGATCATACTGGTGTAGGCATTCTGATACGTATCCTTCCAGTACTCCACCGCATCATATGTAAGGACATCAAGTGCCTTCCAAACGTCTGGGTAAGGGGGAATATGGCTCACAATAATAACTTTGGACCCGGTAAGACGTGCATCTGCCAATTGTGTACGTAGGTAAGCGAGTTGACTACATGGGTCATCCACATCAGCTGCTGGAACCGGGGGCCAAAGGCGGTAAGTCCAAATAAGTGTATTCAAAACAATTACTCGAATTCGAGGAGAAATTACACGTGTGTAGAATGCGCATTTTTTAAACACCTCCGCCTCATTTGAACTCAATACCGAATTATTAAAAAGGTTCACCACGTGCTCAAAGTTTGCTCCTGGCGAAGTAATGTTCAACGAGTAGTTTGGGATAAAATCGTTATTTCCCATCGCGAAGATACTAGACTTTCCTTCAAGTGTCCCAGTGGAAGGAACATTCGCAAATTGCGTCGATAAATACCCAATGGTATCATTTAATGACATGGAAGCGGGGTCAAAACTGTGGCGTTGCAAGTCACCCATAACCAACGTGTAGGCTAAACGCTGTGTGCTCAAATCCGTCAAGAGGGAATCGATGAGTTTCTTTGGGGCATCACACGAAGACTTACCGAACGGAGGATCTGTCGAGGCGGTACATCTCAAACCATTGGTTGTTCTGTAATAAGGGTCATAGTGAAGATCTGACACCAAATTTATTCGTAACGCACGTACACTGCCGCAGAAAAGAAACTGCAGCACAAGAAGATTTGCCACAGCCAGCAGAGTAGAAAAATGCATGGATTAAATAGCTCAACGGGAAAAAAAAAAGAGGATAAAAGAAAAGATCTGACAAAGAATAACTCCAAACAAAAAAAAAAGGAATAAAAACCTATACTACAAAAATTGTGAGAAAGAAAGAAAGAAGATGCACCATATTAATGACAAACATACACAGTATATATATATATATATATATATATATATATACAAATATATATAGATATACATATAAGAATCTCGTAGGCAAAATAAACAGCACAACATTTAAAATAGAGAGAAGAAATAAAAGGAAAAAAAAAGTGCAGAGAAGAGAAACAAAATAGCGGAAGGAAGCAATACAGACTCTTTAAAAAAGAAAAAATTAGTCGAATGGAAAAGTGCCATTCTATATTACGGGAGGCTTTTCAAACCCATATTAACGAGAAGAGAATCAATATTTTATGTTGTTTTTTTTTCCCCTGTGCTCGTTCATTTTAGAGTTTTTTGTTATTTTTGTTTTTGTGAGTGTTTTTTTTTTTTTTTTTGACACACACCTCTACTCTCTCCACTAACAAAGCTTTTTGTTGCTGTTGTTGTCCTACGCTTTGAATATTAACCTGAACAGTCATTTCCACCTCTTCCCAACTCCGAAAGAAATCAAAAAAGAAAAAAAAAGAGAGTATCGTTTAAAATAAGAAAAAAAAGGAAGAGACCAACAATACATATAGATATATATAATTTTTTGTTTTGTTTTGCGTTTGTGTTACTTCTCTTACCTAAAATCTTTTTTTATTATTATTTGCTTGCTTAAAACACACACACAAACACAAATAAAATAAAAAAAGAAGACTCAAAATAAATGGAAACGGTACCACTTTAGTACACTCTTTTCTTTCGTTCAGAGAAGACATAACGGCGCATCTTTCCCCCCTCGACTGCCGCGGGAGGACCAAAAACGTCATGGTAATTCCACATCACATAAATAGCCGACAAAAGAACAGAAATCACTCCAAAACTTGTGAAAACAGCCCCTAAAATCACACCAATTTTTTGAGACGGCAGAGCAACAAAGGCACACTGTTGAATATCCTTTGGATCGTAATACATGGAAGCACACAAAATAACTCGTCGACACCAAGTCCGACATACGGGCAAATCCTGCAAAAAAAGGCCTCCGTAACGCATTTCAAGAAAACGAGCCCATTTAGTGTCAGAGTCTGCAAAAGATAAGTAATTTTTTTGCAAATACTCACCAAGATTTTTTAATGGTGTGGGAAAAACCTCTTCGAGAGAGTATCCGTCCTTCCATACCTCTGTGGAGAGAATATACCGCTGTTTTAGCCCCACCACTCGTCCAGTTTTTGCATCAAGTGAGGCTATCAAGTACGATGGATTCGCTCCTCGCATGGGAGATAAAGGAGGAATAATGTACATGGGTGGACCTACTTCAACAGAGGCGACAAAGCCAAAGTACTCAATATGAGCAAAAAATTGAGCTGCTACTGTATAACGGTATGTTGCAATAAGGCGCAAATAAGCTTCTCTAAAATCTTTTCGCCAGTAACAGTGTTGTTCACTAACTTCACCATTTCGTACCGCTTCTACTATATTCAGAGTTGGGGGTACACTACCAAGAATAATAACATTTCTCTTGCGTTGCGCAGCATCTTCAATAGCATTTTGAAGAAAAGGAAACTGGCCACAGGGATCTACCTCTCCGATTCCTAGAGACGGACGCAAATCGGATGACCAAAGCACAGTGTTCAGAGTAATAACACGAAGTTTTGTCCCATTTATATCGCGGTAATAAAACCCACATGGCTTCATTAAAGTTTTCTCCCTGTCAGAAATAAGGTCATATTCTTTCATCAAATTGACAAAGTGAGTAAAAAAGGGTTCTTGTACTCGGGGGGTAAAAGTACCATCTGGATGAAAATCTGTTACCCCAAGTGCTATTTGCGCGGCCAAATCAGGACCTTCATCTATTTCATTTTCACTATCAACATTTAAAACTGTCCGATTATTTAATCTTGAGAAAGATAGCAAAACCGTTTTTAGCATACTCACTAATGAGTCAAAATTCAGCTTGCCATTACCATGGCGCATTAATCCTCCAGAAATCAACGAATGATTTCCATCCTGCTTCACTGCGTCACTGACGAGAGAATGGATTAGCCTCTCAGGAGAGTCACATCCGGCTGTAGTAATTGCTGACTGACCTTGATTACAGAAACCATACCCACCTGGTCGGCCATATAACCCATCAAAGTGAATATCACCCATGAGTAAAACGGTTAGATTAGGCATCGCTTCAGGTGTAACTCCCAGCCCCGATTGATAACCCGAAACAGCAGGGCTCAAGAAGAAGACAACGAAGAGCAATAATAAGACAATTTTCATTGCCAAAAAAATATATTAATAAAAATAAATAAACAAATATATATATATATATATGTATGTATGTATCTATGCAAAAAAGAAAACAAGACAAAAAGAAAGCAAGCCCAAAATCACTTTGTTTTTTGTCTATTTTTTGTTTGCCTTTTTTCACTATTCCTGTGCTAATGTAGGCCCAAAAAAGCTGTACAGCTTATAAAAATTCAAAAAGAACGATTATCCACGCAAAAACCAACAGGAAACAGAAACAAAAGCATGGAAAAAAGAGATAATAAAAAAGCATCAGACGAAAACAATTAACATTCTTGTTCTATTTCAATATATATATATATATATAATACAAAAAAAAACATTTTCAAAAAAATCATCATCAACAACAAAAAAAAAATGAACTCACTTCATTCTTTTCGATGTTTTTGACAAGCTCCGAAATGGAAAATCGTCGTGCACTCGCAGTGATAATCCAGAAAAGATATATATATATATATATATATATATATACAAAGAGGTGGAAATGGAATAATAATAAAAACTACGATAAAAAAAAAAAAAGATACAAAAATATTCTCTCGATACA
The DNA here is from genome assembly GCA_030849715.1 of Trypanosoma mega. Classification (NCBI taxonomy): domain Eukaryota; phylum Euglenozoa; class Kinetoplastea; order Trypanosomatida; family Trypanosomatidae; genus Trypanosoma; species Trypanosoma mega. The sequence continues at coordinate 28,744 of JASANV010001586.1, read as the reverse complement.
AGAAAAGGTCGAAAAAGAAAGGTAAAAAATCGCAAAAACAAACAACAACAAAAAAAAAAATGTTTCATTTCATTTTTGTCTCAAGAAATGTTTTCCTCCATTTTCGTATTCATTTCTTGCTTGGCGATTACTTTCTATTTTAGTGGTTGCTGCTCCATTGCGTGTATGCATGTGTGCCTCCTCAGTCCAACAATGTCACAATAATAATAATAATAAAAGGTCTTAAAAGCCAGTCTAAAGCATATTACTATACGCTCCATAAAGGTGTTCATTCCTTATCTTGCGTTTGACATGTAGACGGCAAGAAGACTTCGCAAGTCGCGTACCTCTCGCTTAAGCATCGCAGACTCTTCCTTTGCCTCGGCGAGAGCGCAATTCGCTTTTTTGAGATCCTCCGTGATGTCCGCTGCGTTGCCACCGCCGTCATTGACGCGCACACAGACAGGAAGATCCGCAATGGCTATTTGACGCAACTCGAGGCGTTCGACCATCACTTCGAGCTCCGCCACACGTCCGCGCAGAGTGGCGGCGGTTGCGCGCGCCGCGTCCCGCTCCGTCTCGCGCGTTGCCAACGCCACGCGTAATGCCGACACAGCGCGCAACGCCTCCGCCTCCGCCTCCCGCGCCGCCGCCAACAAAGCCGAAGACGACGTTGAAGAGCAAGAGGAAGAGGAAGAGGAAGAGGAAGAGGAGGGCACGAAGGCTGTTGTTGCCGCCGCCGCCGCCGTGGTCGATTCCACGTTTGTCTCCTCCGTCTGCGCGGCGCGTTCGCGTCGGTTGCGTTGGGAGCGATTTTGCGCGGCGCGCATTTCCTCCCATTCCGAGGTCTTTTTCGTTACCTCCGCCTCCGCCGCGTGCAGCCGCTGGGCCATCTCCGCCAGCGCCGCCGCGTGCGCCGTCCGCTCCGCGCGCAGTGCCCTCTCCCCCGTTTCCTCCGCTTCCGCCACGGCGCGGACGTGGGCCCGCCGCATCGCCTCCCGCTCCGCCGCCAACGACTGCCCGTCGCGCAGCACGCGGACCTCCGCCTCGCGGCGCAGTGCGGCGGCGCGCTGGCGGACCTCCTCGAGGTGAATGCGCATTCCGCGCAGCTCGAGCTCACACCGCCGCCGCGTCTCCGCGAGGCGCGCGAGGAGACGGCCATTCTCCGCCCGCAACGCCTCGCCGCGCCGGTCCGCCGCCAAACGCTCCGCCGCGCTCTGCTCCTCGCGCGCCGACCGCATCTTCGCCACCTCATGCGCCGCCTCGACGGCGGCGGTGCGGGCAATGGCGGCCACGCGCGACGCGTCCTCGCGCCAGCGCTTCTCACTCTCCAGCGCCACCAGACGGCGGTGGGCGTCGAGTTCGCGGGCCAAACGCTTCTCGTCCTCCTCGAGGCGATGCTGCTGGCGGTGGAATTCCTCCGACCGGAGGCGACGCTCCGAGTCGAGGAGCGTCGCGCGGGAAAGAAGCGTATCGGCGCGAGCGGAGGCGGCCGGTGATGCATCTTCTAGGGGTGGGGTGTCCGCCGGATTCTCCTCTTTGGGAGGGGAGGGTTCATCGCCGCGTGTATTTCCGTTACGAGGTCCTGTTGCGTCGATCGGTCCATGCATGGCGTCCAACGGCTGCGGCGTTTGCTTCTCCATTGGTTTGTATGGATTGGTCGTCTCCTCTTGTTGTGGCGGTACGACCTCCCTTGGCATTTTTTTCATCTTTTCATCTTCTTTCTCCGATATCGTGGACTCCTTTTCATGCGCATTCCACGCACTCCCTCTCGGTGGTTCCTCCTGTGTGGCCAAATCTGGCCGCTTCATGGGCTCCTCTTGGATCGGCTCTTCCCATTGATGCTCCTCTTTCTCTATCCACTGTTCCGAATCTTGTGGCGCTTCGGGAGTCTCCGCCGAGTTTTGCACCTGAGTCGCGGTATTATCCGCCGTCCACTCGTCTGCCGGATCCCAATCAGCACCCAGATTATCTTTATCCTCCTCGATATTATTATTATTATTAGTCCTATCCTCCTCCTCCTTCTCCTCCTCGGCACCCTCCGTCTCCGCTACTGTATTCCCCTCCCCTGTCGCGTCCATTGAGGTTAGAACGGCGACACCTGTCATGGCCTCTTTTTGTGTGTCCATCGCACGAAGGAACTCCTCCCGCTCTACCTCATCCATCTCCGGGCCATAGTGCCGCACAAGCAGCTCAAGCAGCGGAACCTCCGCGCCACGGTGCCGGGCAAGCACATCCTCTCCCGCCTCCGCATAGAGTGTGGGGTCGTACTTGCGGAGATGGCAACGTATGCGATGAAGAATGGCCTCGATTGGCTCATCCCCGCGAATCGGCTCCGTACCGAACTTGTACTCCAGCGCCGCAATGAGCTCCTCGTCGCGGGTGGCGTATTGATCCACCTGCGCATCGCAGTGGTCCAGCTCGGATGGACAGTACTGCGCGTACATCGCGCGTGCCCGGTCCCGTGTAGTGCGGGGGAGCTCGCCGTACTCGCGCCACAGACTGTCGAGCAGACCCATCTCCCTCCCGTCCCATTCCGCGAGCAATGCGTCCATGCCGTCGAGGCGCGACGCCGCGTGACGGCGCAGGCACAGCTCGACCACCGCACGCAGCGCGACGGGGTTGTCAGGGAATGCGGGGCTGCCGTGGCGTATCGACAACTCCTCCGCGAGGCGCCGCTCGTCGCCGCGGCGGGCGGTGAGGGCGTCCGCGAAAGCGCCGTCTGTGTGGAAGAAACGCACCGCCTCGCAGTAGAAACGAATGGGCGGAAGTCGCGCCACGTGCGACCCGGTCGCGCAGTTTTCGTACACAAACACACCGCCCGCGGCGTCGTACACGGGTCGCCAGCAGTGCACAGAGGCGGGATCGACCGGTAAGTGCTGCGGAACATAACGCACATCGCCGTCCCCTGTCAGGGTATACACTGTTCCGTCGAAATCAACGCGCTCGGGTGGAGTAGGGAATTCGGGTGTCGTCTTTTCGCGTGTTTCCTCACCCACGCGCTCCGCATCGGGATCGGGAAGATCCCAGGATTTGGTTTTCGTGAAGATATTCACATAAAATTCCTGACCGCTGTTCGGGTCCAATTTTACAAGAAAGGCGAGGTTCATGTTGTCCGGTTGCGACTCAGGGGTAAGACACTGTCGACCCTGCACGTCACACACGATATATCGCGTCGACCCCGACGTACGGGGTTGAACATCCGTTACAGTTGGCATAATATGATAGTGGCGTAACTACGCCAAAGAATTGCTTAAATGCAACTAATAAAGAAAACAAAGGAAATCTACCAGAAAAAAAAATTTCTGAAAATCAAAAAAAAAGAAGAATTTAAGTAATAAAAAAAAGTTTAAATACATGCATGTATCACGAAAAAAAAAAAAAAATTAATAATGATAATACAAACATGTTGGCCTGCATTTATCTTTAATTAAAATCACATATATAAAAAAGTGTGCGAAAAAAAAAAAAAAGGAATCTATTTTTAGATTCCACTCTTTTCAATATCCTGAAAAGAAAGAAGAAAAAAACAAGATATCCAAAAAAAAAAAATATTCAAACAAAAAAAAAAAAAAAGAATAATACAGATTGGAAGAAACCTAATTTCACCATAAATATGGATTCATATTTTCCGGATCCAGCGATGAATCTACCACGTGTAGTTCATTTAGCACATCATTCAGAGCCAGTTCTACTGCTAAATGTTCCCGAATGTGTTCCACAAACGGCCAAACCTCTATCTCAGCGCGCAGCACACATTCCCTCATGTATGATTTTGCGGGGACAGTAAAAAGCAGGGCAAGATCGGACCATGAGGAGGCAGGAAAAATATTGAGAATATCATCCGCATTATATGTCATGTCATTAGCAAAAAGTGCTGATACGTATCGATGAAACGGTGTGAGTGACACAACAAAGGAGGCAAAACGCCACCATTCCTGCGACACCGCATGCCCCACACGAGCCGGTAACGACGTGCGTCCGGCTAGTCGAAGAAACGGTAATCGTGTCGCGGTGCATTCGGACACAATAAAACATTTCACATGAAATAATTCTCGCAGTCGTTGAAGACCATCAGCTGTACCATGTGGTTTGCAACAGCTAAGGCCCTTTACTAGAGTGTCATATGGAACGATATGTCCTTTCAAATCCTTTGCTAGCAATGGATAGCTCTGAAACATAAGAGGAACAGACGAAAATGAAGCTGCAGCAGCACTATAGACAAGGACATTTGGTGTCGTCAAGTAATTCAGTAACCTCACCGGTGACATTGCCAAATCTTTCGTCTCTGGTTGGAACTCAATATTTAGTACTCGTCCAGTGAGGTGGTATGCCTCGAGGAAAGTTATCTCCCCAATATTGTCCTTGATAAACGTTACTAGTAAGTGTATATCCATCATATGACCTTCCCTCCATAAACGATCCCATCGTCGCATAAAAGCTCCCTTTTCTTTTCCACCAAATGCTGAAAAATCAATAGAATCCACATCAAATATTTCTGCTAAATTTCTTTTACAACAAAGAAGCGCTGCCACAACGGCACCTGTTCGTCCACCATATATAATTCGAGGAAGTAAACCAGCCTCCCAAAGAGCTTTTGCTACACTAAAGTGAAAAGGACCCATAATCATACCTCCATTAAAAACAAGAGAAGAACTTCCATACACACGCGCAATTTCAGACAATGTCTTATATTTTTGTTTAAGATCTAGTGACTTGTCGCGAGCAAAGGAACGAATAAGATACACCAAAAGGGAATTGTATGTCTCAATAACAGCCTTTGTTCCAGTTCGATAGACATACAAGTTTGGATTCAAGATTCCAAACACGGAGCGATGCAAACATGTGGAAATGGCATGTAACAGAACAGATACGTCCCCCTTTTTTTTCACTTCCGTCAAGAATTGTATTCGTTCAACAAGACCAGTAAAGTTAAAGTAACGCGATTCCTCCTCTAGGCGCCATGCCTCAAAACCCTCCAACTCATCAAGTTGACGAGCAACTGTGAACCATTCCTGATAAGTCTGCGCATTTTTACACTTCTTTTCTAACACATAGTGTGTTGGTGAATGTAAGGGAATACCAAACACACCAGCCACAACTTCCCAAATAATACAAAACAAGTACCAAAAAAGCCAACTAATTCTTTGAAGTAACTCGGATTGCATTTCAAACCACAAATACCATAGACACTTGTAGATACCTGTCTTCCTCTTTGACCCGTTCCCACATAAAATATATATATATATATATATATATATATATATATATGAGAAAAAGAGAAAAGAAAACATATACACATATTCTGGAGAAACAAAGTCAAGAAAAAAAAAATCACGCTAAAATACTCATTGCTCACTACAAATGTTAACAAAAAGAAAAAAAATTGAACTTTTCCTCACTGACAACAAGAATACCAAACAACAACAACAACCAAAAGAAAAAAAACGGAGGTAAAAAGCTAAATCAGATGTTCTCATCGCGCCCCTCCACATCCGCTGTACCAATATTTCCCTCGAAGTAATATGCTGCCGAATGAGATCCTCCCATCGTGCCATAGTTCGCGCTCCCCTCCGCTATGCGGCCCGTGTGGGGATTGACTGGGTGATCGTACATGGAGTCCAAATACGCGGCATACGCCACGCCACTCTCCTGCACCGACCCCTGCGTCTTGTGAAAGGGCCTGGGGTATGGAATACGATAGTGCACACCGAGCTCATACCGCATCTCCGCCTCCCGCACTTTACGTTTAATCACGTCGACATCCGTGATGTGCGCGTTGAGGTGGAAAAGGCGTCTGGACTCCCCGAGCACGTAGAGGGCATCCTCGTCAGACTCCCACGGAATGGAGAATGATGCCTTAAGAAACTTTCGATACCACGACAGTACTTCGGAACGATACGGATTGTGTTGGAGGAACACCTCCCTCACACCGGTAGACATTATGCGGTAATGTCCGCTCACTTTCATTTTTTTTTGAACATTTTAACAAGAAAGAAGAAAGAAATAGAAGGTAAAAAAAAAAAAAAAAGCTTTTCTTTATTTATATTTTTGTATAGAAAAAAAGGATACACCAATAAAAGGAATAGCGTAAAGCAATGTTTATGCAAACCCGAGAAAAAAAAAAAGTAAAATCAAGCACCAATAATGATAATAAATAATAATTCCTACTTCCTTCTTCATGCTATACGTAGGAAACTTGAAGAAGGGTCGATAAGTGAAAAATACACAAGAAATATATATATATAGATATATATTGAGAAAGATGAAACAAATGAAACGTATCAATATAACGAGAGAGAGAGAGAGAGGAATACTACGCTACACTCTGGAAAGGAAAACTCATAAAACAAATGATATCGTGAATGAGGCGTTCACAGTGAAACACAAAAAAAAAGGTATTTTCTTTTTTGGTTTGTTTGTTTTTTTGTGTAATGTGCGACTCCGTCATGTAGAAAAAAAAAAAAAAAACGAGCGAAGGGTATATTTTTTTCACCCCCTTGGCGGAGAGACTTTCTTGCCCTTTTCCTCGCTTTGCATAATGGACGCATGACAGTCTTTACACATTTTAGATTTCATCAAGTAAATGCTTTCACGAGCCGCTTGAAGTTCCGTGTTGAGTTGTTGCATGACAGCCCCTTGTTTCGTCATATCTTCAAAAGCCGTATTTTTGCGCTTCCCGTAAGCTGACTTCATCAACTCCTCTTCTTCCTCTAATTGTTGTAGTGTTTCCGACAATACCTTATTCTGTTTCTCAACAACAAGCATGTTATTCTTAAGACGTTCTGCCTTTTCTCGAACAATGACCAATTCTGATTTGAGCTTACCATGTTCGTGTGCCATCTCCTGACGGGCAGTGAGAAGATCCTCTGTTTTCGCGTGAAGTTCCTTCGCTTGCCACACATTTTGTCGACCCGTCAAGTTCTTTTCGTTAGCAACAGCATTCTGCAGGCGCGTCATCTCTTCCTCAGCGCGTGTAATTTGGAGCTGCAATTCTACAAGCATGGAGGTCATTTGCTTCTTCATTTCAACAAGTTCATCTGTCCTACTCTTTACAGTCTCATCGAGCTGTGTGACTTCATGTTGGAGATAATTAACCGTTCGTTCCTTTTGCTTTGTTGTTTGCTCCAGTGCTGTCGTCTCTGCCTCCAAGGCGAGGCGTTCGCTACCCACTATTTCTGTCCTCCTTTGTACCTCCGCCGTCTTCTTCGCACACGCCACGAGTTCCTTCGCGATCGCATCCACAGACGCAATCTTTCCATCAATCGCATCCTGCAAGGCGCGCATTTTGGCGGTGTCCTCCGGGAATCTCTTCTCATCCTCCGCGATGGCCGTGACCACCTCGGCGTGCTCCGCCGCGATGGCCGCCTGTTCGCGCTGGAGGGAGACCAACTCCGCGCCGAGCACCTCCTCCTCGTGCCGAAGGCGATCAATGACGGCGGCGAGGCGCCTGTTGCCGAACTCCGCCTCCGCGTGGCGAACGGCTAAGCGGCGGTGATCGCGCTCGAGTTCGGCCACGGCGTCGCCCACCTCGCGATGGCGCTGGCTGTCGAAGCCGCCATCGGCGTTGACGCCGTCGAGTTGGTGCTGCAGTGTCGTCTTCTCCGCCTCCAGCGCGACCTCTTGTTGGCGAAGTCGCGTAATGGTCTCCGTCGCCCGCGCGAGAATTTGAAGCGGGTCATGCTTGAGCGCCTCAAACTCACCACGAGTGAGAAAGGGGGCACCGTCGTCGTTACTCATACCAATAAAAAATAAAAAATAATAGTAATAATAATAAGAAATAACAGCAACCCTTCACAGTCGTAATAATAATGATGGTATCAAAAGTTAAATGAGAAAGCATACAGAGAAAAGAAGCCAAAAAACGAGTAAGAAATGAAAGAAAGTTACGGGTATATATATATGATCAAAAAGACGACAAAGGTAACCAGCAAGAACTAAAAAAAAAAAAGAGCACAAAGGACATGAAAGTGAGAAAGAAAGAAAGAAAGCATCAAAAAACACCAAGAAGGATGTACTGATCCATTCGTAAAACGGAGAAAAACGCAAAACAGGAAAGGATAATAATAAAAATAAAATGGAGGAAAAACAAAAGAAAGAAACAATGCTGGCACTTCGCACAGGGGGATCTACATTCAAATACGCAGTATGCACACCTCTACTCCTCAACTTTGTTTATTTCAATATTTTCCACCTCGTTGTAGGTGTTGGTGGTAGTAGTCGTAGTACTAGTGGATCCTTTCGTAGCATATATATATATATATATAGACGTTGTTGTCGTTGTTGCTTTTCTCTATAAGTTTTCTTTTTCTTTGCTCTTCTTTCGGGCGGCATGAATAAAGGGCAGACAAAAAAAAAAGGTCATGTCGTAAGCACTCAGAATAATAAATTTCTTTTTACCTACATATATACATATATATATATATATATATATATATGTATATATGTATACAAAACTTCACACGTTAAAGTAGACGTCCTCACTACAAGATACCATTTTGAAGGGTTTGAAACTGGTCATAACGTCTCGTTCGCCAATTATCTACACTTGCAATGATAAGATCCTTAACGAATACAGCGTAGTCAGCCTCCGTCTCCAACTCAAAGCGAAAGCGGGAACGCAATTGTTGTACCGCACCGATAGGATCGCTTCCAAAGCAAGCGATTGTGTTATATGGTGTCATGAGAGAAACTAAACCTATGATATCGTCTGAGCGTTCCCTTGCGGCCACCAGTCCTTGGTACACCAACACTTTAAAGTAGTCAAAGGAAGGGCTACCAACTCCTCCCATTACGTCTAAAAGCTCCTGGGAAAGCTTAAAGGGGGCAGACTCAAAGTTAAGACCACCAGGAGAAGTAACGAGCATAAATCCAAAGTCGATATGTACCAGATGTCCTTCATTTGTAATCATTAGGTTACCATTGTGTCGATCTTTAATTTGTAGCAAATAAGAAACTACACTGTATCCAGCCAAAGTCTCCACAAAGTTACGTTGTGCCTGAAGATACGAGGCAGAGCCTTTTGGTCCAAAAGCTTCGCTAAAGAATTGTGGAAGGCACTCTACTTGGCAAGATTTTTTAATACCATCTAATGAGGCTGCCCCATCCACGCACTCAATAACACCTGAATCAGGTCCAACCGAGAGAGCACCATATGGACGAACAAAACATGTAAGTCCAGATTCTTTCCATATCTTATTAAATATGTCAATCAATTGCAACGCAAGTTCCTCCTGTCGTAGGTCATCACCTGCTTTTACAATAATGGAAGCGATACCCCAATTGGGATGTTTTCCATATGGTGATTTGCGACGAATTCGAGCCGCACGATCCGCTGGCATCTCACCAAATGCTGAACGAAAAAATTTATGCCTTTTTGGTTCATTACCATTTGCATTCCCATTTTCCTTAATCTCTTCCGTAACAGGGGTGCTAGAGACCTGTAGTGTTTCATCTGTTCCCGCAGAGAGTCTAATGCGTCCATCTGGTAAACGTAATTTTGTTGTCACAGGGTCATTAAGTGTCGCTGTCTCATCAATAATAACTTCACAGCGAAGAAGAAACGGTGCTCGTTCTCGGGATGAGAAGACGGCGCAATCATCAACAGCGATATGAACAATCCAACGCACAGGGTCTGTCTCACTGTCTAGTGGATATACGATTAATTGTCTACTAAGTGATTCATTAATTTCACGTAATCTGCTTTTTAACTCAATTTGACGTCGTGCTTTATCTGGAAAGTAACGTAATAGGTTACTCATGTTGGCTATTGTACTAAAAAATTTTTTTTCATCATTGTACAGCTTTAGTCGCATCTCTTTTCGTGCCACCTCTTCCTCTGTTATGTCATCACAGGTCACTTTCCTTGAATTTGCACTACGATTAATGGCAAAACTCTCAATCTTGTCCTGTACCTCCTGCACACGGTCACCGAGGCCAATCGTTTCAAAAACACTAATTACCGAATCTACAGTCCACGCAAGACGAAGCGCCAAAGAAAAGGATTGTCCTGCAACCCACAACATGTAATTACGTAGAAGAGTCTGCACTTCAGCTTCACCATGGGTCATACACACATGCGATACTTGTAGGAGGACTTCCTGAAGATTTGTCAGTGATGTGTCGTAGAGTTTATTAACAAGAATAGCTTGCTGACCCTGTGAGAGATTTGGCAGATTAAGAAACGACCTTATGAGTTCACGCCTCTGTGGAGACGAATTGCTCGAAAACAGCATATTGGGTCCGTTATTCAGACTTTAGTAGAAGAAATGATTGGATTTACCTACCTCCACAAATTATATATATATATATATATTCCGCTATATCGTTAAACAGTAAAGGAAAAATATATAAAATATATTTAAAAAATTCCCTGAGCAATGGACACTGTTTTTAAGAAAGAAAATAAACAAACACATACGCCAAGAAAAAAAAAATGAACAAAAAAAAAAGAAGTAATTACAAAAGCACATAGAAATTGTAAAGAATTCAGCGCGCAGAAGGCAAACAAAAACAAAAAATTAGTTTCAAAAGTAATATGACAAAAAAAAAGTGATAATAATAATAAACCTCGCCATGATATTAAATGCTCTTTTTGTTTTTGTTGTGGTAACCATGGTAGGTAATAAACATAGTGATGAATTATGGAGACAACAATAAAACAAAACAAAAAGGAGCACATATACAGCCCATAATAGATAAAATAATTACATAGCATGACATGAAATAACATATAAAAAAAAAAGTATACGAAAGATGTAATGATCGAACATAAAACACAAAAAAGAACGAGCAACTAAAAAAAAAAAAAATTTAATCTATTTTCCAACCATGACGACAAACAACCATCTCTTTCTTCAAAAAGGCATCACGCAGTAATGTAGACGTCAATTTTACTTTATCAAGTAAACCATTATCATCATTGTCAAACTGTGATACTACATTCCTCGTCCTCAAATCGGACGGAAAGTCAGGAAGCACCTCAAGTGCACTCCGTCCTTTGCCGAAGTCTCTCAAAAGATCCTCTACCTTTCCTTGGTGAATCGATGAGGCAGCCTTGTGTCGAATGGCCTTTGCGTATGGTACATCAATGCGTGCGTTGTGCGGCAACGGGGGATCGGACGGTCGTCGCGGAAAGACGGAAACCCCACAAGGAGCTCTCCCATCGGCCAAGGGCGGAAGACGCCGTCCATTGCGGGAGAGAGCGACACCGAGGAGGTATGGAATATTCGGAAGGCTCTTACTCGTCTCTGACTGGTGAAGAAAGACCATGGCAATCGCTGCGACAAACTCTGCAAAGGAGAGTGGGGCCTCCGCCGGTCCATCTCGCTGACGCGCGTAATCGGCCAAGACGCATTGGGATCCGCCATGGGATTCCATCAATGGACCGACCCAAAGCGCTACAGAGGCCGCCGGGAAGGAATCCAATGGCATGTAACACTCCGTGGCGTATGAATCAAACACAGCACGTAACTCGTGTACATCCGATGGAGGAATATGCTCAATGACCGTTGCTGAGGTAAGAACGACATCCTTCGCGCTGTACACCGTCTCCCCAGACTCGTCCCGGAGAGAGACACGTGCGGTAGTAAGTGGAGTCAACAAAAGCCGTCCACTCTTTTCATTTTCGACAAATTGTATGCGTGTCTCACGGACAGGAATACTCCACATGCATTCAGGTAAAAGCACTTCTGCCCTATTGGGCCCGCGTTGAATAGACGTTGTACGATGTTCATTAACAAATACAGTGCAAAGTCGCATGCCATATATAGGCATATTATACTCGGCATGACTTGATCGATCGAAAGTCTCCTCAAACAATGTAGATGCCAGTCCAGCAGGAGATCGGAGATCAAATTGAGACAAACGATGAAATACTTTCTTTTTTGCTCCTCCCTTGACACATTTTTTTTCACGCTCATCTACATCTCCTTCTTTTTTCTTTTCTTCTTCCTCCTCCTCTTCCTCCTCTTGCTCTTCCTCTTCTTCTTCCTCTTTCTCTTCCTCTTCCTCCTCAATAATGTTTCCCTTCTTGTGGATACTCATGTTTAGAATGCGAGGTGGGCAATCTCGCTGTAAATCAGAAGGATCTATAATACACTCGTCGACCGTTAAATTCCACCCACCTACGAGGAATGATGAAACTTTATCGATCGGAATAGTAGATGGAAATATTAAACTCACTTTAGGTAGAATAGAGAGGTACCTTCCATCTAAAATGGGATCCTCAATCATTGGTACACCAAGAAAGTGACAATAATAATTCTCAAAAACAGACCACACTTTTGCTGTTAGCGGTCTATGGTGAAGATGCATTGCCTCATTAGAAAAGGCTACAATACCAAGCATAATCATTGCCTCCGCGAATGAATCAATCTCCAGTGTCCTCGCCTTTTCAAACAGGGCTTTGAGAATGGAATTTTTTATCAACTGTTTTGTACTGTGGAATCCTTGGTAATGAAATATAATAAAGGCACTCTTTCTCTGAATGTTTGTAAATGCCGGGAAAACATCATCCACGAATCTTTGATACCCTTCTTCATTCAAGCATCCATTTTTTGCATAGCGGCTAAACAATGGCCCAACAACGGAGTCTGCTGCGGCTGCAAAAATATGAGACAGAAGTTGATTGACATAAGGTGTCCAATCATTTTTCATCGAGTCAAGTGAAACAATCATATTTTTTGTAACAATATACCTATTAATAAGGGGCTTAAAAAAGTGACGTGCAGTAAACCCGACACTTTCCTTCAATCGTATCTGATCCTCTGCAGACAAGGTAATTGCCTCCGCTATAGATTTTTTATCACGGATAAGCTCTGAGCAACGCTGGGTTTGAAAGCAGCGTACACATACCACATTCATTACAGCGAGAAAGCCATCAAAATCAACAACGATATCATCAAGAGTTCGTTCAGCGGCCATCGCCGCATTTCGTGGTTTCCCATGTAACTGCCAGAGAGCCTCCAATAAGACTGGGTACACCCCAGTTTTTGGCCCAATTATTCCCGCTGAACGCATCAAAGATAGGAATCCGCGGTACAACAATTTTTGTCGATTAATCCATGTCCCATGGCTAAGAGCAATATCAAATAGCAGTGCCCAATTACATTCAGTGGATTTTGATGCCATTTTGCCCTTCTCTCGTACCTCTGTTTTACACAGGAAAAAAAATTAATATTTCTATCAGAAATATATATACACATAACAATTTGCAAATAAAAGGAAGAAATAAAGAAGTAAAAGTGAATGCCTATTCGCGTAAATGTATACAAATCCACAATTATACATTTATACATATATTCATATATATATTTGCACGTACTATATTGAGAAACTCTCATATAGCTTAAATATTCATGAAAAAATAAAGAGAGTATAAAAACTGTACACTCAACAAAAAACCTCTATGATGCTAAGCACCGTAATAAAGATGAATGTCTACCTCTGACATGTAACTGAATTATTAATATTTTCTTTTTTTTTTTGTCTAGTTCTCTGCATCACGTTTTGCCAGCTCCTCACGCCAGAAAGCAACTTTCGCTTGACTCTTTTGGAGCCATGCTGCATTTCGATAATAAATGTCATCTGGTTTAAAAGAATATGTGGTCGCTAAATTCTTATCTTTCGGATCTACATAATTTTCCTCTTCCAGTCTCACATCACGCCGCGAGTCATACGATTCTTTCTTGTGAATTAACCATTCTATTCGTTTCATTCCACTTAGACACTTCCCTGCATCAAGAGCGTCACTACGCTTGTTAATTTGGGGTCTAAATGAAAACTCTGCAGCCTTTGAAACGTCGTCACGGCGTCTCTCGTTGGCAAGTCTCTCGAACAATCCCGTGTGCGTCATGTTTTTTCGCTTCGACTCAATAAGAGCATTACTATGACGATTTACATACGGCTGCCCTTGGCTTTCAAAGATCTCCTCAATTTCTGTTGAAACACGCTGAAAGGGCCTTGTCAACGCTTCAAAAATATTTCCTTCTTGACGTCTCCTTTGTGCAGCACGTGTTATTTTAGGGTGAAAACGCATTTCTGACGAATCATCGCAACTGTTCACCTCATCCAGTGCTCTGCGCTCCACCTCCAACCGCTCACGCCGCGCTTCAGCATCTCTGTATAGCCTTTCCCCTGCCTGGGCTCCTCGTTCCTCGTTTAAAAGGGAAGCACGACTTTGTTTGTCTTTACTCAATGGCGTACGTGACGCTTTTGTTGAAACCTTTACTGCGGCAGATCGTTTCTGTTCAGTGCTGTGGTGGGATTGTAGAAGAATATCCTCAACGGGAATACCATTGGGTCGTCGTCCTGACATGGAAACTAATTTACAAGATGCAGGATTGATCTTTGGCACGCCTGTCGCATCTAGTAGTAAACGAGACTCTGTCTCACATTTAAGATCCATTAATTTCATTCTTCTATCTTCGTCCCACAGCATTCGGGTCTCTAACCCACGTCTTAGTCTTTTGGAAGACTCATTAATAATGGGATGACCACCCGAGTTGTAAGGAATATGCTCTACATATTCAGTAGTTTTCGTACATGGATTCATAGTACGACTGAGACGATCAAAAACAATGTCATCTCGCTTTCCCACTAACATCCTACTTTTTGGATTAATAGACGGAGTCGGTTGCAAATTTCTTTGCTCCTCCGCATCCCTTTCAGACTTAGCCGTGACCAAACAAGCACGACGTCGCGACTCCGCTTCAAGCAATCGAGTCTCTACGGGTTTTCTGAATCGTCTTTCACATGAATCTCTAATAGGTCTCACCCTTTCCGCCAACTCCTCATACTTATGATACCGCGCCAATACAACAGGAGAACTACACGCCTTGGAAACTAATTTTTGATAAACTCCCTCCTCCTCATTAGACATTAGCCATATAGTCACTGACAAATGCGTAGAGAAAGAGTAAAGAACAAGAGGTGTCATGAGAGAAAAATGGAAGGAAACATTTAACAAAAAAAAAGTATACACATGCATATATATATATATGTATATATACATATATACATAAACATGTGTATGCAATTCTCCTCTTGAGATAGGTGCAAACCAAGGAGAAGAATTATCGAATATAAATAAACCAGCATATATGTAAACATACATATCTATATATACATAGATATATATATATATATATATATATACAGAGAGAGAGAGAGAGATAAATAGTTAGAAATATAGATAGATAGAATGGGAGAAAAAGAAAAGAAACGCAAAATCATACAATAGAAGGCAGCAAAAAGCAATAATGGCCCGCACAATGTTAAATATGAAATACATATTATATTGTTTGTTTGTTTGTGTGTGTGTGTCTGCTCTACCTCATGACCACTTTTGAAGAAAAGGGTTTCGGAGTTCCTCCTCAAACTCAGTGTTGAAATCTCCCTCTCTCTCAGGGGCTGCAAATGCTTGAGGCAGCGGAACCAAATTACCCTGCGCAAGCACTGGCTGACCAGAGGGAAATGGAGGTCTTACAGCATGATTTGGATCATTTGGTAAAGACACAAGTTGTGGGGGAAGAGTATTCGCACGGTTGTACGGAGGAAAAAGATGTGAAGGTGCAGCGGAGCGGGACGACCCCATTGAAGAAATAGGTGGTGGTGCCACCGGACCACTCACAAACGGCGAAGTCTTCATAGAACCTGGTTGAGGTGCAAATGCGCCAGTTCGTGGAGGTGGCGCCCCAGGGGTATCTCGCAGCTGAGCTCCCACAACGGGTCTAAGAGTAGAAACGGGACGAGAAAAAGTTTGGGGAGTCACCTTTTCATTATTTGACCCTGAAGACCTTTCTACCATATTTAGCGGTGGTGCAACACTCTGAGGTCTCAAAGACGTGTCATGTTTCTCTCTCAACGGTTGAATTGTAGCTGCCATGTTCGTCATCCCGCTGATAGAATGATTAGGAGCTTCATTTTGCTTTCTTACCGAAGCCACACGACTTGTGCCATCTCTCCCTTCCTTGCCTTTACCTCTCAAGCACCACATACGTTTGGCAGCACTCACCAGAATGATGACTACTACCGTACCGATAAGCGGCAACGGACCACTGATGTCAATTGGAACATCATCAGCAGAGAACCAGTTTACATCCCCAAAATTTTGCAAACCTGCAATCCCAACATCCAAATCGTTATTAGAAAAACTCAAATGAGATGATTCTTTGGCATCCACGTCACTATTTAGCTTTTCAAGCGACGAAATTAGTCTCAAATTAGCTTCCTTTAATACCATTAACGCCTTTTTACACATCGTCTCGTATTCTTCTGATATCGCACAGTGATTTTGAATGATTCTCTTCACTTCAGCTGAAGTTACTTCAAGCGCGTTCACCTGTGATGTAAAGGACTGTAAAAGACGCATGTTCTCCCCTCCGCCATCAGGAACACTATTTTCTGCACATCCCATTTCATTCTTTACTTTCGTCCACTTAGCTGATTCCTTCTGATGACGTTGCTTCGCTAACGCCTCTTCCTCCTGACGTCGCTTCGCCAACGCTTCTTCCTCCTGTCGTCGTTTCGTCAACGCCTCTTCCTCTTGACGTTGCTTCGCTAACGCCTCTTNAACGCCTCTTCCTCTTGACGTCGCTTCGCTAACGCCTCTTCCTCTTGACGTCGCTTCGCTAACGCCTCTTCCTCTTGACGTTGCTTCGTCAACGTCTCTTCCTCTTGACGTTGCTTCGCTAACGCCTCTTCCTCCTGACGTCGCTTCGTCAACGCCTCTTCCTCTTGACGTTGCTTCGCTGACGCCTCTTCCTCTTGATGCCGTTCCGCCAATGCCTCTTCTCTTTCGCTGTTACCTTCCGTTTTATCTGCTTCTTGCGGTACTGTGATATCTCCTTTTTCTTTATTCGATTCATCCTCACCACGCAAGCGGGCGAACTCCTCCTCTAGTCGCTGTATCGCATCATCTTCCCGTTTTGCTAAGGAACCATTGACAATATTATGGGAGGCAACTTTCCCCTTTGGCCCCTGAGTGCTTTGCTCCGTGCTCCCCGGTGTCTGTGCCACAACAAGTATAGCCCAACACAAGCATAAAAGGATGATGCACTTGAAAACAATAGTTACACGAGGTAATTGCATCATAAAAGCGTACTAATTCTATAATTTTATTCCCGAAACAAGAAAAAAAAAAAGAAAAAAAAGGTATAATACATTTCCGCTATTATTGTCATTTTCCGGTTTTTCTCTCTTCTTTACTCAAAGCTTTTACCATTCTTTTTGTTGTTGTTGTTGTTTTTTTTTTTTTGATGGGGGAGTCACTTTTGTTTTGATTCCTTGATTATTATTTTTTTCTCACGTATTTCAACCACCACAGAATAATGCTAATATGAATAATAATAATAACAGTAATAAAACAATTTGTTTCATCCTCATCATCAATAAAGATGAGAATATTTAGATATATATATATATATATATATATATATATCAAAGCAGCGAAAAATAAGAAAATCAAGAACATAAATAGCTCAGTATCAAACGATCTATGTGGGTCACCTACTTCTTCCGAGAAGGAAGAACAAATTCCATGGAGTCACCCAACATGTTGTCAACTCTAGGTGGCTCAACTCCAGCTGAATCGATACTAGTGCCAACACGCATAGAAGTACCACCAATACGTTTGTTCACAACAGGTGGGCGATTTTGTAAACTTGTAGGAATGGCTGGTGGCTCATCATATCCCACTTCCTCAAGTGACAAACACGGACCCTTGGAAGGCGTTCCAAGTGGATTTCGTCCTTTAGGCCGAGGAACAACTATTTGAACGATTTCCATAGTTTTCGTCTCTTTAGGAGGTAAAGGACGCTCACGGTGCGGAGCTGGTGCAATACCAGACTCTGCATCTTCCAAAATTTCTTCCGTGGATTTGACAAGTGAGGGCCGTTGTCTTAGCATCTCATCTGCCCTTGCTTTTGCCACATCAATGTCTTTTGGATTACTTTTGAGAACAATAACTACATGCTTAAAACCTTTCTCTGATGCAATGTAAAGCGGTTCTTTACCATCAGCATCACTTAAGTTTGCATTGGCACCAGCCTTCAAGAGGTGATACACAGCATTTTGAAAACCGTCCTTAGCGGCGAGATAGAGTGGAGTTTCCTTTTTTACGTTGACAGCATTAATATTTGCCCCACGTGCCACAAGTAAATCGATGAAAACGCATCTATCAGTTCGAGCCACAGCATGTAAAGCAGTTTCACCAATTGGACCATTTACCGCTTTCACATCGGCACCCTCATCGAGCAAAAGAAGAGCCACATCTAACTTTCCATTAAAACATGCAATATATAGAGGACTCTCCGAGTCACGACCTTTTTTATTCACATCTGCACCGAGACTCAGAATCACCTCAACGAAAGATTTACTCACGCCTTTTTTCATGCAAGCGTAGTAAAGAGGTGTATATCCATCTTTGCCCAATTTGTTCACGTCTTCATTCGAAAGTAGACGCCTGATCGACGCAACGTCCCCTTCGTCAATAGCTTTAAATACGTTTTGGTCCATTATTATTATTATTTTTTTTCTTAACCAACCAACCAAAAAGAAGAGACCAAGAACAAAAAAAAAAGGACTAAAATATCAATAATACGTGCAAAACAATCAAAAAAAAATGAAATTTATTCTTTTTTCTTTAATCCTTACACTCTATTTTGTGACAACATCGGTGTGAACAACAAAAACATATATATATTAAGAATTAAATTTCCTCTTCGACCACGCAGTACTCCAAAGCATAAGCACTTTTATTACAGTTTGCAGCACATGTAAACACAAGAACATTTCCAAAATGCAATGAATGGTTCTTTTCATCTTTCGATTTAGTCAAAAAATAGATAATCGGAGATGTTAGTTGAAGCTCATAGCGACGCTCACTCCCACAGGATGTGCACTTTGGCACGTCAATGGGGACGACTGACGAACGCAACGGGTCATCGTTTGGAGACCATCGAACACACTGCGATGGAACTCTTCCAATTCTCTCAACGTACTTTCGCACGCGTTTCTCATGAAGAGGTTCATGATCCTCATCCTCAATGGTCATATCTACAACATCTTCACCATATTTTTTTTGTGCCTCACGCAGTTGCTCTCCTACAGGCGTAGGCTTAGATTTTTCTTTTGAAGGCTCCTCGAAAATTTCTAAACCAAAACAAGGGTAACGCACGCCACAAACAGATAATTTCGAGCCTAAAGTAGCCAATAGAGAGGGCTCTTCATCCTGGTGTGATGCACCTCGTTTCGTTTCAGGCTTTACAATGACGCTAGAATCGACACTTTCATTCTCATTTTTTCTATCCACTCCATTCTCCTCAAAGGTTTCGCCCCACTTATCATTGCACGCATCGCCCCAATCACTATGTTCTTCAAAAAGAGCCCCCTCCTGTTCACCTTCAAGAGCTGCCTTCTCCAAATGTGGTTCCACTGTGATGTAAATACGATTAAAATTCTGGGACCGGATAGCAAAACAGAAACTTTTATGCTCTTTACTACACGCAGCACAAATAAAAACATAAAGGATCCTATCATAGACATCCAGAGGTGCGTATATCTGTGCAAGCAACGAAGTCTTATTAGAATTTTTGCATTTTGGACAATGAAACGACTTCGACTCTGTGTCTGCACGAAACAGCACTCCAGTTCCACCTATTCTTGAAGTATAAGCTGACCTAAGCTCCTCATTTGCCACGTCCACCGGTGTCCCTAGCCAAACAACAACTTCTTTTGTCATCTTTTTTTTTTTTTCTCTTCTTCCGAAGATGGAGGGGTGAGATCCTACAGTAAAAGAACGGAAGCAGAAGTATATACATACATATATATATATATATATATATATATGTATTCAAAGTGAAAACGTGCTATTACGACAAACAGAAATAAAAATAAGTAAATGTGTCACTACATAGAAATAACTTGTTAAAATTAGGTGTGCCCATATAAAATTCAATATATATATATATATATATATACTAAATAAAAATGACAATACTGACGTAATAAGCAGAAACTAACAACAGTAAAAAAACAACACCGTCACAAAAAAAAAATTCTTTTTCCTTTTTTAGAGGGAAGAGTGGAGTGGGAAGAAGGTACCTACACTACACTTCCCATATGAATATCTGCTCCAATTCAAAAGATCTGCATGAGGGATCGGGTCAGCCACTCGTTTCCATATGCTTCTTTAAGGTAATAATTAGGATTGTGAGGGCACTGGGCGACCACACCAGCCACAAAGCAACGTTCAAGAGGGAAAAGTTGCGCAGAAGGGGAGCTTCCATCACCTGAAATAATGTTTAACCCATCGGTATGTGCTTCGTGAAACTCTGCGCAAATCCGCTTGGTGCACTTTCTAAAAACACTTTTAGGGTTTATCTTTCCCAATCGCTCTTCAGAATAAGAACCAAAACATTGGGAGTCGAGGTCATTCAGTACTCCAGTAATTTTATCTATACTCTTGTCAGACAAGAAACCAATGTCAAGATCAGAATCCCAGAGCACGAGTCTCCCAAGTCGTCTGCAACCCAATAAAGTACCGTTTTTTAACCAAAATTTCACATTTCCTTCACTAAAAACATTCATAGAACATACTAGAGCATCATGAAAAGCCTTCTCTCGGTCGTAGTAAACATGATAACAATATGTGATAGTCACATAAGTGACAAATGCAAGCAAAAGAACGACTAAGGCACGAGTCCAGTACAAACCAGGGCTTTCAACAAACCCTTGTGACATAATAAAGGTACTAAGTACTATGTATATATATGTATAATTATATATAATTATGTACGAAAACGAAAGCTTTCTAGAAACTCAAAAAAAAAAGCAATCAATATACATAGCACATTTACATGAAAAAAAAAAACAACTACATAGGTAAAGAATCGAATTTTTATTAACATCTGAAGAATTCAAATATCTAAGTGCAATGAATAGTACATAATATTAATAATAATAATAAACCGCTCACGCGCGCATTTTCACTCAGCCACACACAGACAAAAAAAAAAAAAAACACCATTACCAAGTCCAGAGAATCATTCTAATTTGAAGCCTATCAATGACCTTGTTGTTTTCTGTATCGTTCCGTTTGCGCTTCATAATGTAGACGCCGCAGCTCATCTCTCTGCTTCGCCTCGCGTGTACGCAAAGCTTCTAACTCACCATGCAGATAAGCTACACGAGCACGAAGCTTTTTACACGATGGACAATCGAAGTTTCCGCCCAGAACTCGAGATAAAGGCACGAGTACATCGACTACTAAAGACACATCATTTCCGGCGTCTGTACTTTTGCAGGCACATGGTTCCGTCATCAACAAGTGCCTAAATAAATCGTAAACAATTCACATGCACCTCAGAAAGATAATGAAAAAAAAAAGCTTACAAACAAATCATGCAAGATAAACTATGAGACACGTATATATAGTCTTAAAAAATATACATTTATAAATAATGAAAAAAAAAGAGAATCTTATGAGCCCGCAAAGCAAAACACATTAATCCAACGTAATTTAAACGAAAGGCACATAATAATGTACATACGCAAATAAAAACATACATATAAATTTCAAAATGGGGTGTAACAAAGATAGAAAAAAAAGTATATATATATATATATATATATATATATATATTGAAGCAAACGTGAAGCAACTTACGCAACAATCACTTCTAGCAATTCCTTAAGAATGGGAGCTGCGTCACAAAACGATAAACTCTCTGGAAACCGTGCTGAGCACATCTTATCAAGCTCCGTAATAAAGTTTCGGAGGAAAAATCTGCTTTCAGAACGATTACTAATGTGTGATGTTAAATTCAACGCCAACTGGCGAATCACATCCACATTAGGTGGTTCTAGCAAAACAACAGCCACTACACAAGACACATCCGTTTTGCGCAAACCAAAGAATGTGTTCAACATGGCACATATTATCCACCACCAAGAAGCAGAATCATTATTGTTTTTCCGCAGGCAAGCCTCAAAGAAGGGTTTCATCGTATCTGAAATAATAAACCAACAGGATTCAAAGTCAGTATTTTCCTTTTGCACCCTAGCAGAAAGCTTCTGAAGTTCCTGCAGAAGCAGACGCTTGGAGATTGGTAAAAAATCAAATCTATTCATGGCAGTAAATAGAGTGTCTTCTTGTTCCAGTATTTGAGACATGAGCTCCTGAACCAACAGTAATATAATTCCATCAACATATGATGGATTCTCAGGAATGGATTCCAAAAGCGTGATGACTTGAACTCGATTTCGGTCACTTTCTGCGTTACGATATTCACTGTAAGAGCTTCGTAATATTAACGATGCAGCCGTGACAACATAAAGGAGTCTGTCCGAAATTACAGCTAATTTATGAGCAAGTAAAGATGATTCCAGCTGGAAGGATACTTCATGTACCCCTGAAATGTGAGACATCGATTGCAAAGATCCATCACATGACAATATTTTAGAATGATGCTGCGTCAGACCAATTGAACCACAAGGTACTCCATCTTCTCTAGAGTCACGGTTAATTCTCCCTCCAACTAGTGCACGTAACGTTTGCCATTGTGTTTGATCCACTGAAGTTAAACAAGCAATAGACTGCAATACGTAGTATGTATAATGTCTTATTCGCCTACCATACGGTTTAGACAGTACACCATTCCACAAAGCTTCACATACTTTCATGGAGACAGTGTCATCAGAAAGGAGTGAAATAACACCACATGCGCAACGCAATATCTGCAAAATTCCAAAGCTAAATGAAAGACTACCCCAACTACATGAATCTAAGTCGTCAAATAGGCGGCTTGTAAGTTTAGATGCTACCGGTGTGAATTCCCTTCGTGTGGATGTTCCAGACATAATTATGATAGCAGTAATAGCGCCGAGATATGTACAAAGATCCATATTTAACATTTTTATAAGAATATCTCCAGCATCTATAAAACCCGCTATTTTTTCATTTCCAACTGTGAATAAAGATAGCATAATTGTAGTACAAGCAATTGTATTTACACAATCAAGAAGTGGTAATGCTTCGTTTGAGTCGGGTAAAAGACAGACTCGTGCGCGAAGGGTATTCGTACGTGAAGTAAGAGCTGCATCAATATATAAAGATCCATATTGACGATACCAAGAATACATACTTGGAAGAATACTTTCAGCAATGCTTCCCTCATAAGCTTGGGAGTGCTTAAGCAGAGGTGCATTACCGGTACAGAGAGTACCTAGTGAAAAAAAAACATCCGACATACAATACACAGGTAATTTTGAAATATTGTTAAAAACAGATGTAATAACGTGTACATATAAGTGAAGAAGTGATGTAAATATTTTCTCTGTCACCTCTTTAGAAGTTGTAGAACGACCACACATTGGCAAAAGATATCCAGTTGTATGAATATTCCAATGTCTTTCATTGGGAGATGAAGGAAGTTGAGCGTAGAAAGAAAATGTTGATGCATTACATAACGACCGTATTCGCGCCGTAGTTTCTGAAGATAATAACTCCAATGGAAAATCTGCATATTGACAAATATTATCTGTCAAGGCCATGTGGGTTTTCGGTTTCGTGAAACGCTCTTCTGAAACTGTAGTATGTAGGAGTAGGCTGGTAATTATCCAGAATACAATACGCTGTTCATCGGAATTTATCTCCCGTGAGGATCCAAAAGATAAAAGCAGAGGTGTATAATGTGCATGCATTTCCGGTATAAGCTCTGGGGGTAGGCCAACTGTTTGGTTAAGTTTGCACAAAAACTTAAGTGAAGATAATTCTAGAGGATCACAAAGCTCCCCCCCAACTATCACTTGCCAAACAGAAATAGTGCAACATTTCACAACTAACCAAAGCATAGATTCATCGATTCCTTGGTTCAGATTGGATAAACGAAGAAAAATTGAGACAACATATTTTGATATTGATTTAACGTCCACCGCAGATATTCCAAGACATTTATTAATGATCAAAATAACCACTTTCTTTAATCGGGTCAAGACCTCTGAAGACTGCGACTCATCACACAAAATATGTTGCCAGCGATGTTCCTCGTTTGGAGCTATGAGAACAAGCATATACATAGAGCAATAACG
Source organism: Trypanosoma mega (assembly GCA_030849715.1). NCBI lineage: Eukaryota > Euglenozoa > Kinetoplastea > Trypanosomatida > Trypanosomatidae > Trypanosoma > Trypanosoma mega. Next base: position 4,675 of record JASANV010001586.1, on the reverse strand, counting down.
AAGACTCACAATATCCTCACTTTCATCGGAAGAACCTTCAAGTATGGTAAGTATTCTCTCAAATAATTTCTCAACAACTAGTATATCAAGTTGTAATGAGGTAATATGACCTCTAATAAGAAGTTTGGTTAATTCAGAAAGTGTATTGGCCTGCATGGTATTCAAAAAACCTCTGTCAGCCATGGTAATAACCACATCCTTCGCCAATGCACCAGGCAGACATTCCAGCACCTCAGGGATAACAAAAGAGAGTAATTTTGACGACTTCAGTAACAAGTTTGGTGTTTGTGATACAGCGGAGATAAAAAGTGGTGATAGTGAAAGTGCTGCAAATAACTCGTTGTCCTCTTCTGTCTCAGAGTTCCATGCGGGTACATCTCCCTCTAAGTTAGTAAATGGAGCATTGGATTCAGAGATAGGAGGTTTTTGACATATAAAAATCTCCTTATTTACAGAAACATTGAAGTTTAAAGGGATCATAGTGGAATCAAAAGAAGAAACTATTTCTTCCAATTGCGGATGATTCAACACACTTTCTGGTAATGGTATCATATAAAGTCGGGCAGCATCATACAATGCTCGTCGCAGAGTCAAACTACAATTGGTATGTATAATAAGCTCCAATGTTCTACTTGTTTCACAGCATGTTTTCCAACCCCATGAAAAAGAATCAATGATATGTGTAATGAGATAATCATTTGATTCAATCAATACACAATCTTTTATAACCAGAGTAGCCCTTTCAATTTTCGCATTCTCGTCAGTGTTAGCAATAAGTAAAAGTAATTTATCCAATATGAACGACCTTGTATATTTTTGGAGAGCCAATTCTACTGCCAGGGACAGCTTCGAAATATCCAAGACACAAGCGCATAAAATTTCCGGCAAGGAGTCATTGTGTGTCATTAATGTCTCTAAAAGAGATTTTATATCTGATCCGGATAGATTTGAAACAATTTCACAAAACGACTTAAATCCGGAAGAAAAGCCTTCCGATGTATCTGCATGCATAAACGATAAGCTTTTAAATCTCATGTTCACAATCCCTTTGGTTCCACTGTCAGTTATGTAGGTCAGCATTTGTTGAACTAGTTGACGGCAACGCTCAAATGTATCCGCCTGTGTCTCTTCAATTAATTCATTGATCATGTGTAAAATTGTGTTTAGTTCATCAATCCCACAAATATTAAAAACATAGGAAACATAAGGAGAAGAAAGCAACATATTCAAAACACTCAAAATTGGCTCCACCACACTAGCTCCCCGCACTGCATTATAGTAGCTACGATCTGACACTATGGAAACGAGACGTCTAACAAGTGAAAAATCCGCGTCGACAGTCATGTAACAGTGAGCCTCATTATTCAACTTGTCGATTTGAATAAAAGTTTTTATAAAGTCAAAGAGTTCGTTTCCAACCACGGTCAAGTCAAATGCCAAGCTTCTTGTCAATATTGTAATAACGGTAGAAATAAAGTTCTCTCGCTCAGTCCTAAGTTTTTCCTTGCTCCGAAAAACTATATTCGTTATATTATCATTACAAAACAAAACATTGAAGAGCGCATGACATCCCCTCAATGAAGCTACAGGATTAGAGCCTGCAAGAATATCAAAACATCCCAAAGCATAACAATAAAGATGACGCAAGTGTTCTACAAATACCGGGGAATGACTACCAAAGGAAAGTAGCTCTGTAAAAAGAGCTGTTGTATGTTCCACAAGTCCGAAGAGATGGGTATCTTTATAATTCTGTGTATTTGATAGCCCTGACAATGCTGAAGAAGTAATCATATGTTCGAGCCCATCAGGTAATATATGCCAAGCGAGGTATAGGGATCGTTCCCTTGGTAACTGTGGTACAGCAATTGGATCAATAGCCTTACAACAACGATGAAGTATATTCCAGGTATAATTAAATAGGCGCTTGTGAGTAAAAATGTCGAAATAAGCTCGTCCGTCGCAGTGTTGAAGGGTAGATACAGCAGTTTTGATCAAGGCAAGATAAACGTTAAAAGGTAATGACTCTGCAGAGTGTAGAAAATCCTGTATCTTTATAAATGCATAGTAAAAAATTTCCTCAAAAACCATTGCATTTAGAGAAGTCTGGTCATCTTTTCGAATTGAAGAACTTACATGTATAATGGCTTCACATGAATATTGAATAGTATGATAGTAATCCTGAGATGTGCTTTGTAATCCAGTATATAACCTTTCAGTAAAATGAAAGATAAGAAGTGTAAGGCCTCGTGTGCTAGACAACCAACTGTTTGTAGTCTCTCTTAGGACTAAATTTTCACATGGAAATCCTTCAAGGAAGTCAATAACACGAAAATGAGGTTCTTTAAACAGCATTTCGTCAAACACGAGCTCTCTTGACCATTTTTCCAAAAGAATGAAGGCATATTTTCGAATTTTCTCACCATCATCCAGAGTGCAATGTATCACATAGGAAAAAGCATTGATTTGTAGAGTAGGGATTTTTTCAAGAAGCTGTAGCACTTGTAGTCGCACCAAACTTGTAGAATTAATGGGACAGGCAAGGTCCAGATGGGAGCGTAAAATTTGATGAAAGACACCTTTATGTTGACGATATGTAATAGGTATCAAGGCTGTAAAAAGATTCAAGGTTCCTGCAACAGTATAGCTACATTGACTTTTCTTGTAGGTTTGAGATAACTGAAATGCACGATCTAGCAAATTTGCTGCTAATTGAAAATCCATTTGAGGCACTGTAGCAGCTACCGCACGTAAAGCTTCAAAACGTATCATGGGGTCTTGATGTTGCGTTAAATTCCAAACACCCTCTGTTTCACCTACCCAGGTTGGGTTTAAGAGTCGAAACAATGTAAGTAATGGTGAAATAATTACAGCTCTTGTATTTTTGCAGGATACGAGTTTTGTCACATGAGTAATGAGTTGATCTTGTGCAATGAGGCTCCAGTTGTGGTCAAATTGTTTCATTTTCTCATAGCATGAGATGAGCACTGGCACGTTGATATAGGCAATAGGCTCCACCAATAATAAGCTTTGAATCCATTTTGAGATACGTTCTTTTGCATCTGCAACCGTGTGATAGGTAAACGGGTCTCTTGAAAGTCTGGTAGCCTGTTCGAGCAAAAGTGGCAAACTAGAATCCATAAGGATACAAGCGCTTAGGAGATCTCCTTTGGATTCAATAGAACTAAATAATAGCGTAAAAGATCCACAAACAAGTGTCGAGCCAACTAGCTGAGCTGCCATAAGAGCAGCGGCTCGTCTAATATCATTTCGTGACGAAGAGAGTAGGTGTTCAGTCAATTTACCTAGTAATGTATTGGCAAGTGCGGCTTCAGCGTAAACACCTAGTGCAGTAGTGATTGCGCAAAAACTTGAAAGAAATGTGCGATTTGCGACAATTTCTAAAGTTGCAATGAGTCCTATAGATTCTTTGGCAAATACCTTAAAGGCATTTGTGCGCTGCGGTATACTTATACGATAAGCAATATGAGCAAAATGTTTAAGCATACCTAATTGAGCCCTTGCTTCCGATGACTCACGCAAACATTGAAGTAAAACGGTCCAGCACGTTGAAAGCATTCTTGATGAGTGCAGTGCTATCATGGTACCAATGATTTGATCTGCCTTTTCGTGATGTCGTGTATTTAATAGTTTACAAGCCTCCCTAAGATTATGATTCAATACTGAAGGGTCATCAACCACAGTCTTGCCCGCGATGCCAAGACGCTCTACTTCAGCAAGAGCGACCACTTCCTCCATGTTTCGACCCTATCCCACCCACCCTTCTCTGTACCTTGGCCTAAAGTTATGGTGAAGAAGGCAAGAAGCAACAATGCATAGACAAATATATATATATATATTACGCAAGAACAAACAATATGAGAATAGCAAATACTATCGTATTTGAAATTGTTCACAAAGATACACAAAAATAATCAAATAAAAACTTTGATATACAAAAACAAAAAAGAATGAATATAAAGACTCAAATGTATATATATATATATATATATATATATATACGCGAAAAAAAAAAACCAACAAGAATTGGGTGGAAAAAAAAAAAACGAATGTAATACTCCCACACCAAAAAAAAAAAAAAAAATCTCGCCCTCCAGCGCCTAGTGTGAGGCCAGCATCATTTGTTTTTTATTTTTATTTTATTTTATTATTATTTATTCTTCTGATTTTTACTATTGATCTGTTTCTATCCCACCGCGTGGTCCACACATGCGAGAGAGAAAGTCCGCAGAGAATTCTGAATGTTCCCAATGTTTGCGCTCATGTATGCTATTTTGAAACATTGCGATCGAAATGATATTGTCTGAGTGGCGTTCCGGTTTTGTTCATGTCATTTCTCCCTACATTTTTACCTTTTTCGATTTTAAGGTTAATAAATTCGTTTGAGAGAGCAACTTACTTATACAAGTATGCTGATGGCATAACGACCTCCCTTTTCCAACGTTAAATGCGAAACACAGGGAAGAGCCTTTGCTGTATTCAAATGTCACCATGGTCAGGCATTTTTGTTGTTTTTTTGGCCAGCAAGTAAACCCGATTTACTCTACCGTTTGAATGGCATATTGGATTTAGAAAACTGTGCACTCATTATTAGCACGGTTAAGAATAAAACAAATTTTGATGATTTTTGTTGATCTATACTCTCTTTTACAATGCT